>LOJH01004511.1:32854-51282 GCA_001685095.1 Ellobius talpinus | reverse complement strand
GGGGCTCCTATAGATAGAAGCAGCAGCCTGGTTGTTAGTCACACAAGGTCCTAGCCTTCACAGCTCCACCTCAAACCCCAAAGCACCCCCAAACACTGTACCCATGTCTGCTCAACCAGTGACAGTTTTCAGACTGTGACTACAGGAGAATAAAACACCATTTGTAACTGCAGATTAGAGTGGCTGACCACAAGGAAACCTTCCTGAGGCTAACCCTGACCACCCCAACCCTGTAACCACTCGACCCTGTAGCCAGCCCAACCTGTAACCGTCTGACCCTGTAACCGTCTGACCCTGTAACCACCCCGACCCTGTAACCACCCCAACTCTATAACCACCCCAACCCTTTAACCACCCCAACACTATAACTACCCCCAACTCTGTAACCACCCTGACCCTGTAACCACCCTGACCAAAATGTCCATGAGAAAAGCAGACATTCTTCGGAGTGGGTGTCCAAGGAAAAAAGATGTTCCCAAAGGAAATATGTTTACCAAAGGAAAGATGGGATCTGTGCTGGGAGCACTGCACACCCCCTTACAAGCCCCAGAACCTATCTGTGTTTTCTCCACTCAAGTCCCAAGAAGCTAGGAGAGCCCTCTGGGCACTGTCTCCCAGTTGGAAGGCCTACTCAGTGGGCACGGGGAAGCTGTATGGAATACAGTAGTGTTAATACAGAAAGCAACTCTCAAGGCAGCCATCAGCACACTCCCTGTCCACTCTGGCCTACCTACCGGATGAAAGGTAAACTTCTCGGAATGGGTGAAGCGGGAGCCTTTGGGGGTGCTAGTCGCAGTCCTAGCATCCCAGGCCTGTAGCATCTCTCCTAGGTCTCGGACTTGTGTCGAGGCTCCAAGTGGGCCCCAGCTCTGATGCAGATGTTCAGCCAGCTGCTTGTGCAGTCGCTGCTGTGCAGCCCGGGAATCCTCCTGGAAAGAACAGACAGGGGAAGAGGAAGGCATAAGGGCCTGCTGCTCCCTAGGACCCTACCTTCCCACCAAGGCAGCTCCCTGCCCTACTGGCCTAGGAGCTCCCCAAGGACAGAGGGGTGCCTTTCTCCAGAGTGGGTAGCATTTCTCTACCCACTCACTCCTCACCCTGCAGAATGTGAGAAGAGAGAAAAGTGAGCCTGGGGCTTTCAGATCAGAAGGAGATGAAAAGGATGGTGGGCAGCAAAGACACAGAATGTAAAGTACCAGGTCAAAAAGGGTCAGAGTTCAAGACAGAGGGAGATAAGCAAAGTAGAGAAGAACAATTTCAGTGCTGAAAGGCACGAAGAAATCATTAATTTCATTCAGTATAAAAATGGCACACAGGTTACATAAAAAATGTTCTTGTGAGTAATGACTCATCATCTTGACTACTTAGGAGTGGAAATTATGTGGCAGTTTGGGTTGACTAGGATTTGATCCTGAACATGGAACCCAGGGCCCTGTGAATGCCAGGAGAGTGTTCTACCATGGAGCTACATTCCAAGGTCTGAGATTTTCTTTAAAATACAGGGGAAAAGTTAAAAGCAAATAGAAGAAAGACTAGAAGACAAGAATCATTAAAACAATCTCTCTATATTTATGCTTCAAAATTCCTGTGAATTTAAAGAAGATACAGTATCTGGGTATGGTGGTACATGCTTGTAGTCCTAAAACTCAGGAGACAGAGGCAAGGGGACTGTAAATTGTGATGCCAGCTTAGGTTATATCGTGACACCCTGTCTCAAACTTCCCTTAAAAAAACAGAGATTGGGCAGGGAGAGAGAAAGTACAAGCAAACGGTAACCAGGGTGGCAGGGATAGATAGATAGAAAGAGACAAAAGCAAAAATGGACGGGGAGGGTGGGGAAAGGAGACAGGTGGAGAAGCAGATATGAGGGAAGAGGGGACAGATGAAGAAGTAGACAGAGGTGGCGAGAAGATGAATTGGTAGAAGGCAAGAGGGGACAGGCAGAAGTGAACAGAAAGAAAGATGCAATATACAAATGGGGAGACAGAAAGGATGAGAGAGGGGCAGGAAAACCACAGAACAAGAAAGACAGTAAGATGAGGAGATGGTGCAGACACCTAGAGCCAGAAACCATGAGGATCAGTGACAAATGCAGAGACAGAGCTCAGGGATGCACCCCAGTACCCACAGGGGATACTTCCAACAGTCCCAGGTAAAACTCATGCGAGCTCGCTACCCCACTAACCCATTTTTTCAGAACAGGAAAGCAAGCAAAGGGAAAGAAGGCCTTGCTGCAGGTTCCATCCTTCTTAGCCATTCTTTCAGGCAGGGAGCCAGGCAGGTGCACACAGTGGAGAAGCAAAGAAGAAAGGGACAGACTGGGGACAATGAGATGCAGAGAACTAAGAGGAGCCATGGGAAGTGGAAGCCTTGGGAGGAGAGCTGAACAATGGTGGTACCTGGGATGGGAGGCGGTGTGTCCGGCACACTCGGTCTTCATCCCCTGGGCAATCCCTGCTCACATGCTGGCAGAGCTGGACAGCATGATGTTCTAGGAGGGAGGCAGCCCTCCCCACAAGCTGGGGCACCTGTGTGGGGGCTGGTAGCAGCAGGGGACTCGCCTGGAACTCCCGTGGCTCTGAAGGCAGAAACAGTGCCAGTCAGCTTCTCCCTTCACCAATGCTCACACACTCCTCTCCCTTCCTCACTTAGATCCACACAGCTTCAGCCTCACCTCCTCTGGAACTCAGCTCAGGCAGAACCAATGTGCTGGAGTGGAATGACTGCCGGAGGGCTGAGCCCTATGGAGAGAGCAGAGTCGGCCTCTAGGTTGAGGTACTAGTGAAGGGGGGGCAACAACTTGAGCAAGCGCATGAGGGCAAAGAAGGCAAGGAGGGTGCAAGTCCAGATGGACAGGAGGTGGGGATCCCACCTGGAGGTGCTGCAGCTTGGGAGTTCGAAGGAGAGGTGGGACCCAGGGCAGGGCCAGCTGGTCCCGGATTTGGCTCCCAATGGCCCGAAGGAAAATAGCCGAGTCACCTATGGGGTGAGGGGTGGGGGTCGAGGGTAGGGAAGGAGTGACATGCCACAAATCTGAAAGTACTGGGAAGCCAGCCTGGAAGCCGCCTGGGAAGCCAGCCTGGGAAGCCAGCTGTAGCACCTGATCCCTTGCCTCCTAGTGCAGGCGGAGTCAACTAACATTCTCGCTCATCCAACAGTTACTGAGCTTAAAGTAGGCAGGTACCAGTTACCACGTCAAACACCGCTTCAGGAGACAAAAGTGATAAGGTCCCCATCTTCATGGTGTCAGCAAGATAACAGAAAAGAAACTTCATGAATAGGATCATTAGGACCATCTATTCTAAGCAGGAGAGAGAAGGACTGCTAAAAGGGGCTGGAATGTTCCAAAGAGCAGCCAGAGAAAGGCCTTGCTGAGGTAACAGAGCAGAAGGCACAAGAGTTGAGGACGTATTTAACCTTTCGACATTCTGACATGACATTATCATCTACAAAGAGCATGCTCAAGAACAGAGCAGTTCAGTCACACCAAACAATCTCCTAACGTTTGAAGCGGGTTTAGTTTTGTGTTGCCTGACGTTCACAGCTATTTTCAGCAGCGCACGCCCCGTGGGTGGGACTCACTTAGTAGGGAGTTGACTATGAAGAGATCTGAGGGAAGAATAATCCAGGGACCCAAACACCCTGAGGCTAGACCGGGCCTGGCACATTTGGGAACACTAAGAACACCTATATGATAAGAGTGGAGTGAGGAGCAGAGGTACAGGAGGGAAGCTGGGGAACTCATTTCCTAACTCATGCTACCTGCCTTGTATCCATCCACTCTCTGACCTTGGATCTACCCATTCTCCCGAGGACACATCCAGCCCCCTACCCTTCCTATCACTTCTCTTAGCTCCTATCACCCTGGGAACACAGTCCATTTCCCTAGTCCTGCAGGACCCCATACCTGCAGGCTGGTCTGCATCCTCAGAGGCATCGGTGGGGAGCCGCTCAGCCAAGAAGAGAAGCAGGTCTCGAAGGTCAGGCTCGCTGGGATAGAGGAAGTTCTGATAGCCAAGCTCCAAGGGATAGCCCAGGTCCTGGGGGTTAGCAAGTATAGCCAGATGATGATACTGAGGGCAAAAAGCCAGGCCCTCATTTGCCAAGCAGGGAGGAGCCTCCTGATCTGGGGGCCCTGGGACTACCACACCTGCTCTGACTCTTTCGCTTGCCATCACCCTCCCACTCCCCCCCACCTGCATCACCAAGGCATTCTGGCCACAAAGTCATCATAGTCAGTATTATAAGACCAATAAAAGAGATTAAAGCTCAGCAGGCTTGCTGACAGTGGCAGCGCACGCCTTTAATCCCAGCACTTAGAAGGCAGAGGCAACAGGATCTGTGAGCTGGAGGCTAGCGTGGTCAACAGAGCAAGTTCCAGGACAGCCAGAGCTACACAGAGAAACCCTGTCTCCAAAAACAAAAACAAAGTTCAGCCTTGTTAACTATGACTCAAAATCCAAAGGCCATAAAAGAACACAGGATTTCTGCCCATGTGAAAAAAAAGAAATGACTTTAAAAAAATATAACTAACTAAGTCAAAAGAGCAATGACAGCTTAGGAAAACAATATCCATAGCCTTTGAGAAGAAAGTCATGAACCTATCTATTATATAAGTAGTGCCTAAAAATAAACAGAACTGGGGATGTGGCTCAGAGTGCTTGCCTACATGAGCAAGGCCCTAGGTTCCATCCCCAGTACCAACAAAATAATTACCACCACCATCATCATCAATGACAACAGGCAAAAGATCAGCAAACACACAGCTCAGGAAGAAAGGACTCTCAAGAGTTCCAGAGAGGCTGGGTGGTGGTGGAGCACACCTTTAATCCCAGCACTCAGGAAGCAGAAGCAGGCGGATCAAGGCCAGCCTGGTCTACAGAGCAAGTTCCAGGACAAGCTCCAAAGCTACAGAGAAACCCTGTCTCAAAAAACCAAAAAAAAAAGAGTTCCAGAAAGGTTCAAAGACAAAGCAAACTTCCTGGACTCAAACCCAAGTTCTGCCTCTTACCAACTGTGTGACCTTGGGTCAATACTTCTCTGTACTTCACTTTTGTTATGTAAGAAAAAAATTATACCAAGGGCTAAAAAGATGGCTCAGTGGTTAGGAGCACTAGCTGCTCTTCTCAAGGAACTGGGTTCTAGTCCCAGCATCCACACGGTGGCTCATGACCCTCTGTAACTCCAGTTCCAGGGGGAAGCTGGAGAAATGGCTCAGTGGTTAAGAGCACTGGCTGCTCATCCAGTGGCCCTGGGTTTGATTCCCAGCGACCACATGGCAGCTCACAACTGTCCTTAACCTCAGTTCAAGACGTTCTGAGGCCCTTTCTGTCCTCCATGGCAAGTACATGATGTACAGACATGTGCAGGCAAAACACCCATACACATAAAAATAGATAAGTGCATTTTAGCGGGTCGGAGGTGGTCCCAGCCTTTAATCCCAGCACTTGGGAGGCAGAAGCAGGTGGATCTCTGTGAGTTCGANTCCAGGACAGGCTCCAAAAGCTACAGAGAAACCCTGTCTCAGGAAAAAAAAAAAAAACCTCCAGTTCCAGGGGAAGGCAATAGCTCCTTCTGACGTCCAGGCACACAAATGATGCATATATATACATGTAGGCAAAGCACTCATATGCACAGAATGAAAAATAAATCTAAATAAATAAAAATTTTCAATATCTTTTTTAAATGTATTTATTATGTATGTATTATTCTTTCTGCATATATGCATGCAGGCCAGAAGAGGGCACCAGATCTCATTACAGATGGTTGTGAATCACCATGTGATCGCTGGGAACAGCAGCTAATCAGTCCTATAGGATGTTCATGTGATCTGGGCACAACTAATCAGAGCTTGGTTTGGAAGTATATAAGGCAATCAAAGTCTTTCTTCAGCCCTGATACGTAGGTAAATGGCTACAATGCAACACTGGGGTGAAATCTTGACCGCAAGCTTAAAAGGTGGGGGCTACAGGTAATCCAGGTGTAAACTGGATCAGCTCATTTACTCCACACAACCTTTTATCACCTCCATTTCATAGATAAGGAAATAAGCATGGCAGAGTTAGGGTCATACAGCCAGGATGAGTAGAGCTATGTAGAGTCAGAACTAATCACACAGTTTGGCTACACACATGGCAGCTTTAACCATTAATGAATGGCAAGCCACAAAGAGGGACAGAGAGGAGTGTCAAAGAACTTGGTGACTGTGAAAAGGGAATGAAGGTGGTGTGCATACTGGGAGGAGGGCACTCACCATGCAGGCCTGAGCCAGGCTCATGGCCAGGCGGAACCGGGCAGACATGGCTGGTGGCAGCAAGTGACTGAGGCCAGAGCCCACATCAGGACTGATCACTCGAAGGCATCGGACCACGGCCTCTACTACCAGCTCAGTGGTGAAAGCTCGCAGAGTCTGCACTTCTGGAGGAACTGCCCTAAAGAGGAAAGCAGCAGGCATGAGGAGGAGTTGGGGGGAAAACAGCCTTCTAGAGAAGGAAGCGCTAGTACCCAGGGGCAGGGAAGAGCTTAGGTTTCAACAGACCCTGGGTGTTGAACTAGGACTTCTACTTAGTCCAGTCTCAGGGACTTTGGAGATGCTGAGTGCCAGTCCTGGATTGTAAGTTTCCTGGATCTCAGAGTGCAGGTGTCTTACACCCTCTACATATCAGGGTCCCAGCATATTAGTGTCCAAATCACACATTTCAGGTCTCACTTCCCACGGTTCGAGACTTATAAGGTGCCTGATTCCTCTGGGCTTACCAAATGTCCAGGTCAAACATTTGGGAAATCCGTGATGTTAAGGTGTAGGTGGGCTTAGGATCCTGTAAGTTGGGGCCCTTGGTTGCCAAGGTCTCGATTTTAAGGTTCCCGAGTAATGGAGTACTAGGTTTTGGAGTCCCGGATGTGAGCAATTGGAGGCGAGTGGGGGCTGCGTACTTACGTGCCCGCCTGGCGCAAAGAATGGATGAGGATTCGATCGGCCTCTTCCATGCTGGAGTCAGTTCTAACTCTGCTGGGGCTGGGTCCAGGACCAGATCAGAGAAAGTGGAGCAACACGGTAGCAACTGCTCTCCGCGCCCACGGAAGACAGAGCATCACGTGCCGTGCAAGGAACATTGGGAAGTGTAGTTCTGCGAGTGAGCGCTGCGCAAGCGGGATGCCTGGAGGCGTGGTGTATTGCACACACTCAGAGCTGAGTATGCAATGGCTGCTGGAAGCTGTAGTTCTTCCATCTGAAGTCCTACACCTACCTAGTCCAAAGGAAAAAGGAATTGTGCTAGCAGCTGAGGGACAGGACAGAGAAGTGCTTCATTTAAGGAAGCTTCATCTTCCAAGTTATAAAAGCCTACAAGTGTACAAAATGACTGTTCCCCTCTGTGTTGCTTTCCTCATCTGTAAAATGAGAATTTTGATAATACCTACGTTCTATGGTCAAGATATAATTACTACTCCTGGGGAGGCAGCTCAAGATAAGGGCTCCTGCTACCAAATCTAACAGCCTGAATTCTGTCCCCGAGATCCACATGGTAGAAGGCGAGAAATGACTCGATAGAGTCTGAACTCCACATGTGCACTGTGACACATGTATGCCTGCGCGCTCACACACAAACAAGTAATAAATACAGTTTAAATAAATAAACCTAATTACTGGACCAGTAAGATGGTTCATCACGTAAAGCCTCTTGCCACCAACCCTGACAAACTGAGTGAGATACCTAGGACCCACATGGCAGAGAAAGTGAATAGGCGCCTCCAAGTTGTCCTCTGACATCATAGATGTGCAGCAGTACCACTGTCAGGCACGCACAATAGATGGGAAAAAAACAAAGTTACTAACCAGGTGCAGTGGAAAACACCTGTAATCCCAGGACCTGGTTGAAGCAAAGGTTGGGCTATGCAGGGAGACTCCCTCAAAAAAGGAAGAGAGTGGGGGAGGGAGAGAAAGGGCTGTCAGTCATGCAATCAATAAACGGATCGTTGTAATATACTAATACATACATATGCAATCCAAAGAGTATTAACACCACAATATCTATGTAACCATTACTTATTGAACAGCCTATTTTGTCTCCCCTGCTCAATAGTCCTAACTTTTGTTATAATCACACACATATACACACACATCATGTGCATGGCTCAGTTTATGAACTATACTTTGTTTTTTATTGTTGTGCTGTTTTGTCTTGGTTTGGTTGACAAAGTCTTGCAATGTAGCCCAGACTGACATCAAAATTGAAATGGTAATACTCCTCTTTTTCCCAAGTTCTCGCATTAAAAGCTTCTACCACCACATATGACTATATTCTATTTTTAATTACTGTAGATTTATAATGAATCTTGATAACAGATATGGCAAGCCTTCACATCTTGTTCTTTTTTTAAAAAAAGTGTTGGCTTTTCTTGGTTCTTTGTATCTCAAAAATGTCAATTCCAAAGAAAATTATGCTGAGATTTTGTTTGGTATAGTCAATGCAAAATGCCAAACGGATCACTTTGGGAAAAATTTACATCACCACTGAATGTTATATATTTCTCCATTTATATCCCTTTGATATTTACTATTTGACTCTTTTTTCATAGAGATAATGCACATGTTAATCTTGTCCAATGTACTTAAAATTTTGTTATTGGAAAATTGCATCATTTTTTTTCTTATTTCAGCTTCTGTCTGCTTAGTGCAGGTATCTATTTGGTAAACAGTTAACCAGAGCCTTTTCACTTGCCAATCTCTGGCTTACAAATATCTCCCCTGTTCACCCTCCCAACTGACACTATCATTCCCCGCCCTGTGACCTTAATCTCTCTAAGGCTGGAGGAGAAGAGGGGGGACAGTGTCCAGATGGCCCTTACATCTCCAGAGGAGGATGTCGGAATCTGAAGGCGGGAAAGGTGAGAGCAGCCATCCACCCCTGAACACCCTTGGAGTCACCCCGGCTCTGGTCCACCCTCACCCTCTCACCTACCCACTGCCCACCTGGATCCTACTCCTGGAGAGTCTCTGGGGAAACAGAGTATTATCACTCTCTTCCTGTCCTAGCTACCCCTTAGAGCTTCTTTGTCACCTGCCATATAGGCACCACAACCTAGCCCATGTCCCCAATACCCTCCCCAACCTCATTCATAGCCTCAGTTCCAAATGAAAGCCTGACTCCATCCTGACACTAGCACTCAGTCCACGTCTAACTCCAAATCCAGTAGCACTCTAAACCTTCATCTAAACCATCCTAACCAGAAGACAATGCCCTACCTCCATCACAGGGGACATTAGACTACAAACCTCACAATGGCTACAGACTTTATCATGAACTTGAAGGTCATCTAATAGATATCTCTAGATACCGGTACTGTTACTGACTGGTTTTCCCTGGCTGCCCAGAAACAGCACAGACCCTTTTTCAAATTGCTATTAATTTATTTTTATAAGTATATGTATGTCCCTGAGTTTATGTATGAGTGCCATGTGTGTGCAGTGCCAACAGAGGTGAGAAAGGGGCAATAGATCCCCTGGAACTGGAGTTACAGGAGACTGTGAGCAGTCAGGTGGGTGCTGGGAACCAAACTCCCATCTGCTGGAAGAGCAGTGTTGTGCTCCTAACCACAGAGCCACCTCTTCTGGTTAAACAGACACAAAACCAATAAAGAGCGAGAGCATGCAGCTGCCGCTGTTGTAAACTGGGAAGGTCAGATTGTCAGAATGCTCGATTTGACCACTTCAGCAAATTACTAATGCTTGCATCTCAGCTTTCTCATTTTCAAAACAGTGATAATACTACATACCAGGCATTCTTATGAACAGTGAGCTCAATTTACTCCTCACAGCACCCTTACAATGTAGTCAACTGATATTATCTTCCTCAGTATACAGATAAGAAAGTTGAGGTTCAAGGGTTATTCCATAATTTACTCAAGGCAATACACAACTTCTAAATAGTAGTCAGAATTTGAAACCAGACAGCTTGTTTCCTTGAAAGCTGGGGATCTTAACCAGGCCAACCTCCTACCCCTTTCAGAAACCGAAACAAAGCCACAGAATCTTGAAACTGAGTAATGAAAACCCTAATGAAAAACGCAAATCCTACTCAAAATTTATTCCTCACTTTGATCCGAAGTCCAAGCCCAACTCATTCAAATACCCAGCTTCAACCCTAAATAAAATCTCAACCAAACTCCATCTTTGCCTTTATCAGTAAGGTTAAGCCCACTTTGACCCAAAATCCAGCACTCCAGTTTGACCTTAAGTTGAAGTGCACAGCACAGTGACCATCTAGCCAAGTCATGCCCCGCTTGAAAACACTCTTATCTTCATTCCTCAACAAAACTCGCTCTACCCTAAACTTAACTCCAACACTGATTCTTAACCCTCAACCCATAACCCAAGCAGCCTCCACTCATCCATAGTTTTGCATGTTCTTCTTCCTTCAAACAGAGGAATAGAATTAACAAGAAGCTGCTATGATTGTGGTATGCCATCCCTTCCCTGACTCTGTTTCTCCACACAGACACCACTACAGAGCCCAGTCCAGCCAATAGGACAGGCCCTGGTCCTGAATGGGGGCTGTGTCCTGGGCCTCCAGCTGTGGGGGCTGATGCCAATGGGGCATCAGGCCTGGGGACCCCAAGACGAAGGACCCAGCACAACAAACACAAGACTGTAGCAGTTGCCAGTGCCCAGCGGTCACCTCGAGCACTCTTCTGCCTCACCTTAACCAATCCCCTTCGTCGATCCTGCATCAGCATTGTGGAGTGGAAGTATCCTAGGAGACTCAGCGGTAAGAATGACCAGGGTATGAAGAGTCAAGGATTAGATCAGGCCTAGAATGAAGGACGACTGCAATTACCAGAGACCACGGATCAAATGTTGGGGCCGGGTAGACAGATTCCTAGGGTGGGCGCATAGCTCAGTGGTAGAGCATATATTTAGTGTATTAGATGCCCTGAGGTCAATCCCAACATAGAGACAAAAGAGAGAGGGGTCAAGAACTGGAATAGAATGGGTGTCCAGAGAAATGACAGTCACCGAGATCAAGAGTCAAGCACTAAGCTGGCTATGCTTGCATATATCCATAACTTCATAACTCGGGAAGCTGAGGCAGAACTAAAAATTCAAAGGCAGCCTAGGCTACATAGCATGATCCTGCCCGGAGTCAGCACTGGGTGGAGAAGGCACCAAAGAAATATGGGGGTTTCAACGTCACTCTTCCTGGGTCCTTAACTGTGTTCACCTGAGACCTTTTGACATTCTCATCCTCCTGACCATCTTTGCCAACTGCGTGGCCCTGGGTGTGTACATCCCCTTCCCTGAGGATGACTCCAACACTGCTAACCACAACTTGGTGAGGCCTACCCCATCCCCAACCAGACTGTAGTTTCCTTTAGAACCACAGCTTAAGCCACCCAGCCAGGCCCCACCCCTCCTGGACCCACCTCACTCCAGTCTTGGTTCTGGGAAAAGCAACCTTCTTAGCCCACACCCACCGGATCTGACTCTGGCCCCAAATAAGTCCCGACCTTCACGTCCCGTCCCCGGCCCCGCCCTCAGGAACAGGTGGAATACGTGTTCCTGGTGATTTTCACCGTGGAGACAGTGCTCAAGATCGTGGCCTATGGGCTGGTGCTCCATCCCAGCGCCTACATTCGCAATGGTTGGAACTTACTCGACTTCATCATCGTCGTGGTCGGGTGCGCGTCTGCAGGGGGAGGAGCACCCCACCCTAGTTCGCAATCCACTGAATTCTGGGGCTCAGGGAAGCGACTGCTTCGGACAGTCCCTATTCTGCAACTAAAATCAGGCATATTAACATATGTAAAACCATTTGCGTTTCCAGTTACAGGGACTTGTATTTTTCTGAACGGAAAGGAGGGAAGGGGCGGGAGCCAAAGGCCTGACTCTCCCCCTCCCGGTTCCATGCTCCGCCATCAGGCTGTTCAGCGTGCTGCTGGAGCAAGGACCTGGACGGCCAGGTGATGCCCCACATACTGGAGGAAAGCCGGGAGGCTTCGATGTGAAGGCACTGCGGGCATTTAGGGTGCTCCGGCCACTGAGGCTGGTGTCTGGGGTACCGAGTAAGTGTATACGCCCCCTGAGTTGGAGGTGGGGCTCCCAGCTGAAGGCGAAAGCGCTAAGCCCGCCCCTCCCCATCACAGGCCTGCACATAGTGCTCAATTCCATCATGAAGGCGCTTGTGCCGCTGTTGCACATCGCCCTGCTGGTACTATTCGTCATTATTATTTACGCCATCATCGGACTCGAGCTGTTCCTCGGACGCATGCACAAGACGTGCTACTTCCTAGGATCTGGTCAGCCCCCCACTTCACAGACAGGACATGCCCCCTGCCCTCTCTTGCTTTTAGAAAGCCCACTCTGTGTTTCTCAAGGCTCGGTCTCTAAGCTCAGGTATAGCCAAACCCCACCCTTGTATTGAAAACTCCACCATAAACCCCAGAATACAGCCCCTCCCTCCATAATGGCTGTGCAGGTATCACAAGATAGACCCCACCCACAGGACCAGTCTGCCTAGCGGCAGGCAGGCATTTAAGACTTCAAACTCCACAACCTGCCTTTAGGCATTTGTGGAGACCCCTGTCCAAGCATTTTCTCTGCCTTCTTTTCAAGACTCTCATAGTCACAAGACTCTGCCTCCAGATTCATGCCTCACTGTTATTTAAAGATTCTATACAGGATTTACACTTCACAATTCCCAGATCCATGTTGGAAGGACTCAGCTTCCCAGTGGTTCAAATCGATACCTCCAGGGCTTTGACCCTAGCACAGGAGCCAAGAATTACTTTTGCCTTAAAAATCCCTTGAGCACTCAAACAAACTTCCTGTGAGGATGGGGCTGCAGAGTGGCAGGAACTAGTGCGTGACTTTGCTTCATAGCTCCGGGCTTCAATTTTCCTACAGATATGGAGGCAGAGGATGACCCATCACCATGTGTGTCTTCTGGCTCTGGGCGTTCATGCACACTGAACCAGACTGAGTGCCGTGGGCGCTGGCCAGGGCCCAATGGTGGCATCACGAACTTTGACAATTTTTTCTTTGCCATGCTAACTGTATTCCAGTGTATTACCATGGAAGGATGGACAGACGTCCTCTACTGGGTGAGGTGAACAAGCCCTCAACACAGCTTAGAGGCTGCACCTGCCCTTCTTTCCCAGCTCAGGTTGTCGTGTCTGCATGCTAAGAGGGGAATGTGCTCTCTCCAGATGCAGGATGCCATGGGGTATGAGCTACCCTGGGTGTACTTTGTGAGCCTCGTCATCTTCGGATCCTTCTTTGTTCTCAACCTTGTGCTTGGCGTCCTAAGTGGGTGAGAAGCCTGGATGTTCTCCCCTACAAACCCCCTGCCCTTTTGTGCTGTCAAATTCCTAAGCATCTTTCAAAAACCCACATCTAAGCTGAGTTTGGTAGCACAAGCCTGTAATCGCTGCTATCTGGAAGGCTAAGACAGAAGTATCTCAAATTTCAGACCAGCCTGGACAACTTAGTGAGACCCTGCCTCAAATTTTTAAAGTTAAAAAAAAAATTAAAGTCTGAACATTTGTCCGGCATGCCCATGGCTCAGGGCTCAATCCCTAGCACTACCAAAGAGAATCTGATGTGTTCCTTCAGTCTTTCAGTCTTAAGCACCTACTGGGTGCCAGGTACTGCTAGAGAAATGGAACAAGCAATGTGAAACCCCCTGTTTTCTTGGATATTGCATTTTTGTAGGAAGATACAGATAACAGATATGCATAATAAGTAAATGTCTGTAAATTACACACAATGTGTACCGTGGAAAGAAACAAAAGATAAAGAGGAACAAGGAGATGATGCAATTAGAAATAGCAACATCAGGGGCTGGAAAGATGACTTGGTAAAGAATCCTTGCCGGAGCTGGCTGTGGTGGCGCACGCCTTTAATCCCAGCACTCAGGAGTCAGAGCCGGGTGGATCTCTATGAGTTCAAGGCCAATCTGATCTTATGTAGTGAGTTTCAGGACAACCATGGATATGTAAAGAGATCTTGTCTCAAAAAAGTGGGATTGCTGGCAGAAGATCTAGGTTCAGTTTCCAGCACCCACATGACAGGTTATAACCTCCTATAACTTGTAGTGCTGGGGTAGCTGATTACCTCTTTTGGCTTCCAAGGGCTCCTGAATGCAAATGGGGCACATATACTCAGACAGGCTCGCACACATACACAGAAATACTAAATACTTTTTAAAAGGAAATAAATGGGAACCTCAGAGCTAAGCATATCAGTGCACACCTGTACCCAACACCCAGAGGCAGGAAATATTGCAAGTTTGGGAAGGCCCTGAGTTAGTAATGAGACACTATCTCAAAAATATAATCAAACCAGGCATGGGATATGCATCTGTCATTCCCAAACTTAGGAGGCAGAAGCAGGAGAATAACTTTGACTACATAGCAAGTTCAAGATCAGTCCGGGCTGCTTGGCAAGTTCAAGGTCGCCTAGACTAATTGAGATCCACACACACACACACACACACACACACACACACACACACGTATATATTCCAAGTCCAACAACATGGCTATGTGGGTAAAGGCGTTTGTTGCCAAGTCTGTTGACCTAAGTTCAATACCCAAGACCCACATGGTAGGAGAGAACCATCTCTCTTGGATTGTTCTCTGGTCCACACGTCATGATATCTACTTGCTACTCACACCCCCACCCCCCCACACACACAATCAATAAATAAATGTACTTCTTTTAAAAATCAGGAAAGACCTCTTGAGAAGGTGTTGATGATATTTTAAGCCACAGGAACAGCCAACGTAAATGCTTGGCAGCTAGAATGCCTTCAGCAAATCCAAAGAACAATTAGAAAGCTACTGTGGGTGGGGTGGTACACACAAGATTACTGGTGTGCCTGCCCCATGTAGTAATCTTCTCCCCTCCTCCTCCAGGGAGTTCTCTAAAGAAAGAGAAAAAGCAAAAGCACGAGGAGACTTCCAGAAGCTTCGGGAGAAGCAGCAGATGGAGGAGGACCTTCAGGGCTACCTGGACTGGATCACACAGGCTGAAGCATTAGACCTCCATGACTCCTCAATAGATGGCAACTTGGCTTCTCTTGCTGAAGAGGGACGGGCCAGCCATCGTAGGCAACTCAATTCTGACCCAGCTTCATTCCTATCCCAGATGTGATTTGTTCTCTTGAGACCCAGACCAAGCCTGCAACCACCCTAGGCTTTGTCCCAGATCTGACTCAGGACACAGAATCTCATCCCAGACTCAGACATAGACCCCCAACTAGCCCCTTGTCCCCCTAGACTTGACTCTAAATCTGCCTCAGGGTCATCCTTCCCAGTCGTATCTATCCCCACAGGGCCACAGCTGTCAGAACTGACCAATAGGAGGCGTGGACGACTACGATGGTTCAGCCACTCTACCTGCTCCACACACTCCACCAGCAGCCATGGTGAGACCCAAGCAGCCAAGTGGTAGGGCAGAGCTGGGATGAGTAGACAGAGGGAAAATCTGATCGTGGGACCTAGGCCTTTGGGTCCTGACCTCTATCCTCGCTTTGCCCACAGCCAGCCTCCCAGCCAGTGACACTGGCTCCTTGACAGACACACCAGTAGATGAGGATGAAGAAGAGGGATCTCTGGCCAGCTGTACACGCTGCCTGTAAGGGATCCCAGCCCTTGAACCCTAAGTAGCCAAGACCCCAATCCTTACTTTATCTTCAAATCATGACCTCAGCCCTGACCTCTACCCACAGATGCTGATTCCCTCTCAGCCCCTTATGACACCCCATCCCTTTCCCATCCTTTCTAGAAACAAGATCATGAAAACCAAAGTCTGGTAAGTTGTGAAAATGTGCAACCTTTTGATCCCATGACTTAAAGACCAGTCCACCTCCAAGGATCATTGGACTTCTGAGCTCCCCGACCTGAACCCCGGGTTGACCTAAGCCATCTCAGTGATGTGATGATGGGCTCTCCTCTACCCAGTCGCCACTTCCGCCGAGCCAATCGGAGCCTCCGTGCACACTGCCGCCGGGCTGTCAAGTCCAATGTCTGCTATTGGGCTGTACTGCTGCTTGTCTTCCTCAACACATTGACCATCGCTTCGGAGCACCATGGGCAGCCTGTGTGGCTCACCCAGACCCAGGGTGTGCCTCAGCCTGCCAGCTCTCTTCTTCATCCCTTGCTCCCTCCACTCCAGGCGTTCAAATGCAGGCTCTCTAGGGAATCTTAGACCCCCCCAGATACTATCTTCCAATCCAGATGAGTACAGAAATCTTAACCTGTCCGATCTCACCCTGCAAACCACACTTATGTGGTACTTGCTGTGTGCATAAAGCTCTAATCTGTGTTTCACATGTCCAAACTCAAACCGTATTCTGCTAGAACCTTACTTAGTACCTATGTACTAAGGATGACCAAGGGTCCTGATCACCATGGCACTGAAGTTAAGCAGCTAACCCCAGGACTTAGCCCCCAAGGGACAGAGTAGGATTCTAACCTGGCCTCTTAACACCAGGCTATCTGGACAACTCCTCTGTATCTCAGCTTTCCCATGCACAAGATGGAGCTACTTCTAACCACCCATGGCCTGGAGTGGTTGGGGCGATTAAAGGAACTCAGCTTAGATATTGCTTGGCCCACATTGTGTCACCTGCTGTTATTATCTATACAATCTCAACCCCAATTTCACCACTGATCCTGCTCCTAACCCCACCCCAAACCCGTTCAGTCCTAAAGAAACCCCAGGCTTGGAGCTGGTAGAGTACCTGTGTGAGCCCCTGGGTACTGTATCCAGGACCAAAACCATAAGACATAAATAGAAAAAAATAATTTAAAAATAACTCCTAGATACTGACTGTACCATTGAATTTGGAGTTGTCTTGGACTCACAAAGGCTGACTCTGGTACCCATCTCAACTCTATCCTCTACCCCAGCTCCAAACCTACAAATTACAAATTCACCTCAGTCCCTAACCCCAATTAAACCCTAGCCCATACCTGGCCTGTTCCCTGCTACCCCAAGATCACGCCAAACTCCTGGCTTCCTACATGTTGCCATAGCCAGCTCAGTCACCCTCCCGGCTCTCCCTGCAGAGTATGCCAACAAAGTGCTGCTCTGTCTCTTCACGGTGGAGATGCTTCTCAAACTGTATGGTCTGGGCCCCTCTGTCTATGTGGCCTCCTTTTTCAACCGCTTTGACTGCTTCGTGGTCTGTGGAGGCATCCTAGAAACCACGTTGGTGGAGGTGGGAGCCATGCAGCCTCTTGGGATCTCAGTGCTCCGATGTGTGCGCCTCCTCAGGATTTTCAAGGTCACCAGGTGTGTGTGCATGGGGCCCCAAAATGCAGACCCAATTCCACACCCCAGCTCCGAAGACAATCTCGTCAGTCTCGTCATTCATTTAGCAAACACTCATTGAGTACCTACTGTTGTGTGCTGACCTTCTAGGTCCTAGGGAAACACCAGAAATCAAAGCATGCACAAGTTCCTATCCCCGTGGAGAGGAGAGTCACCTGGGAATAGTGCTTCCTCCATCTCCATCCCATTTGCCAACATGATTTTACCCTCAAGCCCATCTCCATGTTCATCACCAGTCCCAGCCATACTGTCCTCTCTAAGTCCAACCCCAACTACATGTCATGCACAGGTCCACTATCTAATCCCAAGCCCAACCCAACCTCCACCTCAGCCCTGATTCCCAGCTCCAGTCCTCTCACTGAGCACCAACCACAATACCATTCTCAGTTAGCTGATGCATCCCTACCCCTGGCCAGCAACCTTTCTCCAATTGTAATCCCATGTTTTGCTCTCCCTAGCCTCAAGCTCCTCTTTATTCCATCCCTTATACCAACCTTCAACCATAACCTTATTCCAACTCCTCCAACCCCAAATCACCATAACCCCATGCCCAATTCATCCCAGTCCCAACATGAAACCAAATTGTATCTATACCTCATCCCTAGTTTTAGCTCCCGCCACACCCTGAATGCCAACTCTAAATCCAAACTTAAAGGTTCCCTCCTTTCTTACTCTTATCACGCTTTGATTCCAAAAGTCACCTCCAACCTCGGCACCACAACCTATTTCTACCCCATGTGCTCCAGTGTATCCCAAGTTGGAGGCCTGCCTGGACTCTGCAGGGGACAAAACATCAACCTTGCCCTTTTCGGTCTCTGCTGCAGACACTGGGCGTCTCTGAGCAATCTGGTGGCATCCCTGCTCAATTCCATGAAGTCCATCGCATCATTGTTGCTTCTCCTCTTTCTCTTTATCATCATCTTTTCCCTGCTTGGCATGCAGCTTTTTGGGGGCAAGTTCAACTTTGACCAAACCCACACCAAGAGAAGTACCTTTGACACCTTCCCCCAAGCCCTCCTCACTGTCTTTCAGGTATGGCCTGGAGACCCTGAGATCTCTCTCTCTCTCTCTCTCTCTCTCTCTCTCTCTCTCT
>LOJH01004511.1:12990-25808 GCA_001685095.1 Ellobius talpinus | reverse complement strand
GCGAGTAGGCATACATGCAGATAGAACACTGTATACATAATAAATAAAAATCTTTTAAAAAGAAAAGAAAAGAAAAGAAACCCTGTCTTGAAAAACAAAAAAAGTGCATAGACAGAGATTGAATGTCTACAATAACCCAGCCAGGAAATCAAAGGGCAGGATGTGAACCCAAACTATCTAGATACACCACCGTGCCCTGTTACATCCATAATAAAGAACCTAGAGCCTTTTCCATGGCTTCCCACTACTCCTCACTCACCTAGCTTGTCTACAACATCCACAGGGGCTCCTTCCTCATCTACCCTGATGGAGATGTGTCACGGCCCTTGGTCCGAGGGCGACTCTGGGTCAACAGCGATTTCAACTTTGACAACGTCCTTTCAGCCATGATGGCCCTGTTCACTGTCTCTACTTTTGAAGGCTGGCCTGCGTGAGGGGCAGGGCCTTGGGGACCACGGGGGACTGGACAGATGATTCTAGATAGTTGCCTGGGATCAACTGGGAATGGGTGGGAGTGTATTTTAAGGATATACAGAGAGTCTCTTAAGCCTGGATAGGGTTTCCTTTCTTTCCTTTTTCCTCTTTTCAATGCTTGAGAATGGAACCCAGGTTTTGTATATACTAGAAAAATAGTATAACATTAAGCTGCATCTCTACCCTTTATTTTCTTGAGTCGGGGTCTTACCATTTAGCCCACTTTGACCTCAAACTGGTGATCCTCCTTCCTCATCCTCCTGAGTGCTCTGATTCAGGTTTGTGTTACCACATCCAGTTGGGAGTAACTTTCTAGAGACTGGTGTGTTGAAAGACTGGGTGGGGATTGCCCAGAACCCCACTGGGGACTATTGGGATTTTAGAAAAAGGTCTCTAGAAATTGGGAAAAGGTCTCCAGGGGTAATAGGTGAAAAGAAAAGACTGGGTGAGTGTTACTAGGGGTAAGTAAGATGTGGAAGGATTCGAAAGGGGTTCACTAAGAAAATAGGATTCAGAAATTTACAGAAAGCTGCAAAAGTCTTTGGGTATATTGGCTAGAAATTTCTGGGGGGAATTGAGCAGAGCATTCAAGACTGTGGGATGGGGTTCCAAGATCTTTAGAAGCCTGTGGAGGAGTTCTGGAGAACCATGTGGAGGAGGTGCTCCAGAGGCCATTATGGGGATGAGAGGTTTGTAGAAACATAGGGGATTTTGAAATGTCATTGAAGGTCTGGACAGTATTCCTTGGGGAACTGTATAGGAGTCTCTGAGACTTTGAAGTGTCTGGGACCAAAGATTTGGCAGCCTGGCCAACATAGTTGAGTTCCAGCACAGCCAAGGCTACATAACGAGACCCTGTCTCCAAAAAAGGAAAAAAAATACAAATATTTAGGACCCTTTAATTAAAGCCCTGAGGAGGTTACTTTGTGGATGTATAGAAGTCCCAAATGATTAGGTTGTAAATTTAGTGGGGTCAGTATACCAGGAGATTTGGGAGGCGAGTATGATAAGTAGCCTGGGAAGCAGTCTGAGCAGGGCTAGGATTTTCCTACACATGCCCTCATCTCTACCTCCTCCCATCTCCCACAGGCTGCTATACAAAGCCATAGATGCACACGCAGAAGATGAGGGCCCTATCTACAATTACCATGTGGAGATCTCAGTATTCTTCATCGTCTACATCATCATCATTGCCTTCTTCATGATGAACATCTTCGTTGGCTTTGTTATCATCACGTTTCGTGCCCAGGGAGAGCAGGAATACCAAAACTGTGAGCTGGACAAGAACCAGGTGACCTCTCTCTCCTGACCAATGGCCACCAACCTGTCTCTCCTTGCCTTGTGAACCTCCTCTGCTCACTCATTCCCCCTATGCCATTATGCAGCGCCAGTGTGTGGAATATGCCCTCAAAGCCCAGCCACTCCGCCGATATATCCCCAAGAATCCCCATCAGTACCGTGTGTGGGCTGCTGTGAACTCTGCCGCCTTTGAGTACCTCATGTTTCTGCTCATCCTGCTCAACACCGTTGCCCTAGCCATGCAGGTCTGTCTGAGCCCCACCCCCATCTTGATCGTTGCCAGACATTTGTTCTTTTCACACAATCCCTTGAGAACTATTAGGAATGCATTAGGCCGCAAGTACCATCCCCCTCCCACACTCCCGCCTCACTGACTGAGCCTTAAGTTACATTTGTAAGCCTGGCGGTGGTGGCGCAGGCCTTTAAACCCAGCACTTGGGAGGCAGAGGCAGGCCTTGATCTCTGTGAGTTCAAGGCCAGCCTGGTCTACAGAGTGAGTTCCAGAACAGGCTCCAAAGCTACAGAAAAACCCTGTTTCGAAAAACAAAAACAAAAAACAAACAAACAAACAAAGTTACATTTGTAACCTTTCTTCAAATCTAAGGCCAAAGACCACATTCTGCTTTTAAAGACGCTGGAATGTGAACCCAATGGTCTATGACCTTGCAAGATGTCACAGATTATAAAATGCATTCCAGACTCAGATTCTAAGATGAAACTGGTTGTGCACACTGGAGTCAATGCAGTCCGCTTATTTACCGCAAACGCTGGGGAACACTGAGGTAGGCGGTCTTCTCTGCTAATCAGTGACCCTGGTTTTGTCCAACTTCCTGCTGTGCCATTCATTCTGCTGTAAATTGGTTGTTGCTTTATGGTCACAAAGCAACTATTCCAGCCTCAAAGTAGGAAAAAAGAGAGAAAGTTGAACCAAGCAATAATTCTTTTTTGTTTGTTTGTTTGTTTGTTTTTTGCCTGGAGGGACAGCCATGGGTGCTGGCAACCGAACTCTTATATTTTTGGGTGTGAGCCTAGCTTTTAACGGCTGAGCCATCCCTCCAAGCCCCAAACAGTAATTCTTGCATATTTTAATGAAATAACAATTTTTATCACAGAAGCTGTCAACCATGGCACTCTGGGAATCAAGAACCAGGATTTGCAGTGTCCATAAGGACAGTCAAGCAATGCAAACACAGTGTTAGACACAGTGTTTCCATGTCCCCAGATGTCTGAGCTCGGGTCAGGGACTATGTGTCTGCATGTAGGGTGTCTCTATCTTAGGCTTTGTCCCCATCTGGTTTACCCATAGCACTATGAGCAGACTGCCCCCTTTAACTATGCCATGGACGTCCTCAACATGGTCTTCACTGGCCTCTTCACCATTGAGATGGTGCTCAAAATCATTGCCTTCAAACCCAAGGTACACCCTAAACCCACACCCTATAAATAAACTCCTTTGGGAGGAAGCGCATTCTACAGTCCTGGGAGGGGTAACAACCAAGTAGTCATAAGACTAAGGAATGAGAGGAAACCAGGTACAGACCATTTGTGGTCCAAACTAGGCCCTGCCCCCTCAATATCGCTTATCCTCTACTGGCCTCCTACCCTGGTCTGCTGGTTAAGAGAACACAGTACAATGCTTTCATCCCATCTACAGCATTATTTTGCCGATGCCTGGAATACATTCGATGCTCTTATTGTAGTGGGCAGCGTCGTGGACATTGCCGTCACAGAAGTCAATGTGAGAACTGGGCTTTGTGCTAACCCTTCTACCCTCTCCTTAGAGCCTTCCTTCACTTGGGTAGGCAGCTCCCACTCAGATCCTCCCCAGTCCTGGAGACTGAGCATTCCTCATGCTAGGTCTGTCCTTTTTGAGTCCTTGCTGGGCCCTAGCAAAGTACTCCTCCCTCTAACCAGCCCCGTATTCTATTTTGCAGTGACTTTGCTGCCTCCTAGAATGCCTCCCTTATTATTTCTGTTATCTCTTTCATTGTCTCTACCCCACTACAATGGCTCCATCATCTCTCTAACTACTTCATTGACTCCATCTGCTCCACCAACTTCGTCCATCTCCTACACTGGCTCTTTCTTGGCTCTGTTACCACAACTGATTGCATCATTGGATCCATCATTTCATCCAATTGGTACCACGTAATAATAACCTTGACTGACAATGCTGCCAATTGCATTTCTGCATCACTGGCTTCTCCAATGTCCATCCATTTATTCTCCTTTCCATGAAACTTTGGCTCCTTTGCTTCTTTCAATGTCTTTGCTGCGCCATCTCCTTTACCTGATCCTTTTACTTCCACCCCATTAAAACTCTGTCTACAACCACCTTGATCAACTGCCATATAACCTTTCCCACCATTCCCTGAGTGTGCACCGTGTTATGCCCTTATCCATTTGGGCATATAATTACATCATCTCCTTTATCACCTCTGTTTTTGCCACATGTCCCATCAGAATGGAGGCCATCTTGGCGAGGTAGCTTCTCACCCCTAACAGGAATAATTTTTTCAACCTTTCCTCCCAGCCCAAGGGTCCTTAGACATGCTCCCTGACAGCTGGGCATGGTGGCACACACCTTCAATCCCAGCACTCAGGAGGCAAAGGCAGGCAGATCTCTGAGTTCAAGGCCAGCCTGGTCCAGGACAGAGCTACACCGAGAAACACTGTCTTGAAAACAACAAACAAACAAAAAATGCTTCCTGACCACTCTTGGGCCTGAGTTCTGAGAGATTTGGGAGCCGGGAGGGCCAAGGCATGAGGGAAAGAAGTTGCTAGACCTGAGGCAAACTGATCACCACCACTGCACCCCTAACTCCAGAGTTCAGAGGACAGCTCCCGCATATCCATCACATTCTTCCGCCTCTTCCGGGTCATGAGGCTCGTCAAGCTTCTCAGTAAGGGTGAGGGGATCCGCACACTGCTCTGGACATTCATCAAGTCTTTCCAGGTAAGTTCCTACTCAGAACTACAGTTCGCATTCTGCCATGGCATTTCCAACTTTCTTTCTCTGGGCTCTCAATCCTTAACATGCCTCTAGTTCGCTGACTTTAACCTACTCTGTATAATAGTGTGCCTACATTTGGGAAGCACATGAAATCCAGGAAAGTGTGAGGCTAGACTACATCCCCAGCAGGCCCAGGCTGGTAGAGAGGAGTGCATTCTGGGGTTTATAGTTCTCTGACTGCACCTGAAATACCTGTCCCCTTCCCATTCTCTCAGGCCTTGCCCTATGTGGCTCTTCTCATAGCAATGATATTCTTCATCTACGCAGTCATTGGCATGCAGGTAAGTGGAGACCCTCGAGAAGATCCTTCCAGAACCCTCCTGACTCAGATACTTGGTAGGAATAGCCCTAGTGTGGGGATGGAGGAGCAGAAAGATAAACTAGATGACCCTGGGTAAGTCTGCATATGTGGAATGAGCTCATTAGTAACAGCTTTTAAGATTATGAAGATCCCTTAGGTATTAGGAGATGTGAAGTGGATGGGAACATGTGGTAGCATGGGTTCACTCTCGGCACATGGCCTTTGTATGTCTATAGATGTTTGGCAAGGTGGCGCTTCAGGATGGCACACAGATAAATCGAAACAACAATTTCCAGACCTTTCCACAGGCTGTGCTTCTTCTGTTCAGGTGATACACTCCCACGTCCCTACTACCTTGCTCCCCAGAATACGTAGTGTATCTACACACCCTCTCTGGGCCCCAAGATGTCTAAACTATGGAAATATCAGAGTGGCCTGAGTTCCACGTAAGCCAAGGCCATTTCTGACTGTGATCTGAGGAGTCTTTCAAAATATTCCATTTTGGGCCATTCTTTTTCAGGTTGTAAGATGTGCCTCCTTTTTAGTCCATGGTACCCTCATCTGTAAACGACATTCTATAACTGCCATTACCATGGTCATTCTAGTTGTTAAAGTGTTCAAATGGAAGCTGATGAGACGGTTCAGCAAGTAAAGACATTCGCTGCCAAGCCTGGCAACTTGAATTCCACCCCCAGGATCCACATGATAAAATGAAAGAAAAGACTCCCACAGATTATTTTCATACACACACACACACACACACACACACACACACACACACACACTAAATAAATGTAAAGTATAGCCCCTGGTGAGAAGCCATTCCCTCACTCTCCTAGACCTCCACAACTGTACTTAACATGACTTCAGAGCCTCTCCAGAATACCACCCTGTTTGACCATCCCCAGGTGTGCCACTGGTGAGGCATGGCAAGAGATAATGCTTGCCAGCCTTCCTGGAAATCGATGCGACCCTGAGTCTGACTTTGGCCCAGGCGAGGAATTTACCTGTGGTAGCAATTTTGCCATTGCCTATTTTATCAGCTTCTTCATGCTCTGTGCCTTCCTGGTAAGGAAACATTTCCTCACTGCCACCATCATTGCCACGGGGGCTGGCCTTGAGTGGTTCAGAGATGTCCAAATGAATTGGGCAGCCGAGATCTTGAGAGGGTTGCCCTGACAATAAGATCAACCAAGCAACTTATGACCCAATGACCATAAAAGATCATCCCAGCTCCTACCCTCCTCCCAAAACCCAGCTCTGCCCCTTTATTTAACTCTGCTTGTTCCTTGTCCCATAGATTATAAATCTCTTTGTGGCTGTGATCATGGACAACTTTGACTATCTAACCAGAGATTGGTCTATCTTGGGCCCCCATCACCTTGATGAATTCAAGAGGATCTGGTCTGAATATGACCCAGGAGCCAAGTATAGCCTCTACCTTAGTGCCTAGAATCCTAGGGATAATGTGTTGCCCTCCATAGACCCCCAGTCCTAGAACTTCAGATCCACACATTCCATTACCCAGCAATAAAGAAGTTTCCACTGCCCCACCCTCTGTCCTCTCCATCTGTCTTCTTCCCTGGAAAGCCTTGAGGTGTTGGTTTGGGAGGTAATGATTTGCTTGGGGTGGGGCTTAAGAAAAGCCTAAAGGAGTACTGGTGATCCAGTGTCACCTCCCTGACTGCCCCAGGGGCCGCATCAAGCACCTGGATGTTGTCGCCCTGCTGAGACGCATCCAGCCCCCACTGGGATTTGGAAAGTTGTGCCCACACCGAGTGGCCTGCAAGGTCTGTGCACCTGCCCCCCCACACTAACCTGCTGATCTCCAAGAAGGTGCTATGCTTTATGGGAAGGGAAAGGGACTTGCCTTTGGTACGGATGGGTATATGGCTGCATCCACAAAGGTTTCTACCCTGGGCACTTAGAGTATGCCTAGCATTTTCCCAGACTGAGTTCTATGTCTCTGGTGTTTACAGAGACTTGTGGCAATGAATGTGCCCCTCAACTCAGATGGAACAGTGACATTCAACGCTACACTGTTTGCCCTGGTGCGGACATCCCTGAAGATCAAGACAGAAGGTGTAGGGGAGAGGAAGAGCGCAGGAGTGAAAGGGTCCCGGGGGGGGGGTTCAGGGAACAAATGCAAAGAATGACAGATGTGTGTCTCCTAACTTGGAATCTCAAAACAGGTGACTTTGGCTTCACCAGCCTGCTTTCACACCCTATCTGACAGCAGTAATATGAAGCTTCAAAGCAAAGCCCCACCCGCCCTTCACCAGCAATGAGGAGCAACTCCAGCACTTCCACTTCCCCTACTTAACACTCTTCTGCATTGCAGGGAACCTGGATCAAGCCAACCAGGAGCTTCGGATGGTTATCAAAAAGATCTGGAAGCGGATAAAGCAGAAATTGTTGGATGAGGTCATCCCCCCTCCAGATGGTGAGCTGCCCACCGCCAATTCCTTAATGGCCTGCCCCAACTATTGCTGGTATGTAGGAACTGGGGAGGCAGTAGCAGTGGAACCCTGTGTAACTGCCCTCTTTTCTTGTCCCAGAGGAGGAAGTCACCGTGGGCAAATTTTATGCCACATTTCTGATCCAAGATTATTTCCGAAAATTCCGGAGAAGGAAAGAAAAGGGGCTCCTAGGAACAGAGGCCCCAGAGAGCACATCTTCCGTCCTTCAGGTCTCAAAGACAGGGCCTGGGGTGAAACCCATGTCACAGAGGAAGAAACTGAGACCTAGGCCGCACAGAGGGTCAAGGGAACCTCAGAGCCCTGACATACACACACTTCTGCATGGGAAGCAAGCTCACAGAGGGGCAATTTAGACCATGAGTTAACAAAGTTCCTTCTTTTTCCATCCATCCCTACAGGCTGGTCTAAGAAGCCTTCAGGACTTGGGTCCTGAGATGCGACAGGCCCTCACCTATGACACTGAGGAGGAGGAAGAAGAGGCAATGGGTCAGGAGGCTGAGAAAGAGGAAGCTGAGAGCAACCCAGAAACATACAGAGTGAGGACAAGTTTCTACTTCCCTCAAAACTCTTGACTGTAAAATGCTTCCTCAGACTCCTAAGTGAATTCAGTACTGTGTCTGGGGGAGAAGTCTTCTCTACAATGGAAAACTATTCAATACCCATCACTAACTTTTGGAAAACAAGAGCCAGATTCAGCCCCTAGGGAGTGATGGTCCCCATGGCCCAGTGAGGGCAACACTGATCAAGTAACTTAGGCATTGCATTGATAAAGCACTCAGTCAAGTAATTTCCCCTCAGGACTCCACAGACTCCCAAGCCCAATCTCGATGGAGCTCCAGGATTTCAGGGTCTCTACCTGGGAGGGAGAAACTCCCAGACTCTCTCTCACCTGGGCCTAGTGATGATGATGGAGTGGTTGCCAACTCCAAGCAGCCCAGTGTGCTCCAGGCTGGATCCCAGCCCCACAGGTATGGTCAAGCTTCTGGGGAAGGTTGTGAGAATGAAGAAAGACTAGACACAGTGTTAGATGAGATGGGACAAGGGCTAGAGGCCTTCAAGAAGAAATTCGGGAAGGACAGATGTGTTTCTGGGGCTCAAGTGAGACTCAAATGCGGTGGGCCACAGCAGTAATCTTAGCACTTGGGAGGTGAAGGCAGGGGAGCCAGAGTTCAAGGCCATCCTTGGCTATATAGTCAGTTTGAGACGCTGTTTAAAAAAGACAAAGATAAATGAAGGGCTCAAATGGCAATAGAGGGTGAAAATAGACTAGCAAGAAAGCGTGAGAATGTGGGAAAGAGAATACAAGAAAACGTGAGAAATGCGGTGCAAAAGATTAATGCAAATCAAGTGTCCGTGGTGCACGCCTTTAATCCCAGCACAGGGAGCCTTGGGTCATATATGGGGGAGGGGAGTTGAGACCCAATCTAATTAATCTGCATCACTTCCCCAGGAGAAGCTCTGGGGTTTTCATGTTCCCTATCCCAGAGGAAGGAAGTTCTCAGCTCAAGGGAGTTCAAGAGCAGGACAATCAGAATGAGGAACAGGAAGTCTCTGACTGGTACCCTGGCCACACCACATGGGTCATGCCGGGGAGGGCAGGAGTGCTGATACCCCAACTCTGAGTCCCAGACGATTTCACTGCTAGCTCTGCCTTCCCCACAGGACCCCCTACCTGGATGAGCCTGGAGAGACTCCCCCGAACCCAGTCCATTTGCCACCTCACCAGCCCCAGAGACATGTAAATGGGCACTACATACCACGTCGGCGTCTGCTGCCCCCAACACCTGCAGGTAAGCAGACAAATGGACCCTATGGAACCTGAAGGGCTAGCAGAACGGAGCAAGGGAGGAATTGCAATGGTTCTTCGCCCACCAGGTCGGAAGCCCTCCTTCACCATCCAGTGTCTGCAACAGCAAGGCAGTTGTGAAGATTTACCCATCCCAGGCACCTACCATCGTGGACAGACCTCAGGACCAGGCAGGGCTCAGGTGAGGAGAAGGGACACTGTGGCCTTCAGGGAGATAACCTCTTAGGCTGAACATTACAAACATACTACATTTCAGAGACTTCTGAGGAATAGGACACGACACTTAAAGGACCCCACTGTACTTAGGAAATGGGTTTACGATCCCCAGTTTACAGGTGAGAAAACTGAGGCTCAGAGAAGTTTATCCTCCTATGATCATATAGCTCGTAAGCAGCAAAGCTGACATTTTAAAAAGACTTAGTACTTATTTATTCATTTATTAATTTTTGTATGTGTGTACGTGTCTTCTTGTGTCTGTGTGCATGTGAGCATGTGGATACACTCAGCCATGGTGGTGTGCAGAGTTTACAAGAGGTTGTCAGTTTCCTCCTCTATTTGACTCCACCTATTACTTTGAAGTAGGCTCTTTCACTGAACCGAGGGCTCACATTTTCTTGGCTAGGCTGGAAGCCAGCAATCTCCAGTGATCCTCCTGTCTCTGCTCCACTTGGAGTTAGGGTTAACACCCCCCCAACACACACACACACACACACACACACACACATGCACACACACACACACACATACACAACTGACATTTAAATCAAGGTTTTTGAGTTGGATATGATGACACATACCTATAATTCTATCACTTCGGAGGTAGGCACAGGAGGATCAGGAATTGGAAGCTCTCCTTGGCTACATTTAGAATTGAGGCTAGCCTGGGTCAGATGAGACTGTGTTTCAAAAGAACCAAAACAGCTAGATGGGGTGGTTCATGCCTATAATCCCAACTCTTAGAAGGCTGGTATAGGAGAATTGCTACAAATTTGAGATCAACCTGGGCTACATAGTAAATTACAGGCCTTGATGTTGAAGGGAGGCTGCTTGTTCATCCCAGCTGCCCAGAACCGAAATAACCACACAGAAACTGTATTATTTAAATCACTGTTTGGCCCATTAGCTCTAGCTTCT
This sequence comes from Ellobius talpinus, assembly GCA_001685095.1. Lineage (NCBI taxonomy): Eukaryota > Metazoa > Chordata > Mammalia > Rodentia > Cricetidae > Ellobius > Ellobius talpinus. The sequence continues at coordinate 15,300 of LOJH01004511.1, read as the reverse complement.
TATTGGCTAACTCTTACATCTTAATTTATCCCATTTCTAGTAATCTGTGTATCTCCACGTGGCTGTGGTTTACCAGCTAAAGTTCCCAGCGTCTGTCTCCAGTGGCTCCATCGCTTCTCTCTGACTCCGCCTTCCTCTTCCTATGCTATAGGCCAAGCCAGTTTTCTTTATTCATTAACCAATAAAATCAACANATAGATAGATAGATAGATAGATAGATAGATAGATAGATAGATAGATAGATCACACATAATGCACACAAACAAAGGCTTTCTGTATTATGTATGACATAAACTCAAGTCTGGAGCTGGGGATGGAGCTCAGTGGTGAAGCATTTGCTTAGCATGTTTATGACTCAGTTTGATCCCCACAAATAAAGAAGTCATTTATTTCTCCTCTGAATTACATCCATTCAGTGTAACCGCAGTTGTGTATATTAGATAAAAGGGACAGAACTAGAGTCTCATACTCACCAATCCTTGTCCCCTCTGGTCTTTATTCTGATCCAGGGTTCCTGGGCAGCCCCTCCTCAGAAGGGACGGCTGCTATATGCCCCCCTGTTGCTGGTGGAGGACGCCACAGTGGGTGAGGGGTACCTCAACAAACTCAGTGGGCCACTGCGTACCTTCACTTGTCTGCAAGTGCCGAGAGCACATTCAGATCCCAGCCACCACAAGAGAGGCAGTGCTGACAGTTTGGTGGAGGCTGTGAGTCCTGATGGTTATGGGGGAAGGGGCTGGAGTAGAAGGGGCAGAGGTGAGAGCTGGGTAAAGGCAACAAGGAGTGGCCAGATTCTGTGTCAAGCATGTTGAAACCCCTCTTGTCAGTACAATGTACTTGACCCTGTTCCCCTGAATGCCACCATTAGCACATCGTTTCACAGTGACCACTCTGTTCATTGTGCCATTGGTCAACACTATTCCCACTTAATCCCCACCCCAGGTGCTCATCTCTGAAGGCCTAGGTCTCTTTGCCCAAGACCCACGATTTGTGGCCCTGGCCAAGCAGGAGATTGCAGACGCATGTCTCCTGACACTGGATGAGATGGACAGTGCTGCCAGTGACCTGCTGGCACAGAGAACTGCCTCCCTTTATAGTGATGAAGAGTCTATTCTTTCCCGCTTTGATGAAGAGGACCTGGGAGATGAGATGGCCTGCGTTCATGCCCTCTAAAGTCTTACCCCTCATCCACTGCTCAATAAACCCCCTGCCCTTCCTTCGCCCAGAAGGAAGCAAGCATTGAGCACATACTGCTGGATTTTGGTGTCTTTGTGCTGGCAGTCTGGGGCAGCCCAGCAGTTTCCATCCATCCCTTATTGCATCCCTGAGCCACTGCCCACACATGAGTATTTCCAGAAACCAGGACAGCTAGGCCTGATTATTCAGCGTCAGGGAAGGAGGGAGGAGGAGGAGAAAGAGACAGCAGCCAAAAAAAGCTGGAGACAGAGTGGAGGTGGGGGAGAAGGAGGGCACTGGGCAGATAGGGGGAGGGAAGAGAGGAGACACTGGGTATCTGGATAGTAGGAAAGGACAGGGGCATTCCAAGGGGGTCATCAGTCAGGTCAGCCTGAAGAAGGACAGACTGTACAAGAGTCTTGACAGAGAGAAGGCCTAGAGGTTACAGTTAACCTGGTAACTTAAGAAGAAATGTCCTCATCAAGAATTTGGGGAATATTAAATTGGTATCGTAAGTGTCTCCCATTTCCCATCTTCTGCCTGAGAAAAAGAACAAAAGCCTAAATCCATTGGTAGAAATTGTAGGTAACATCAAACAGTGGTGCTTCTAACTCCAAGGAACCGATTCTGAGCCCCCTTGATCTTCCTGAAACAGCTGAGAGTAACTCTTCCTCCCACACAGATGCCTGAGCTCCTCTTTCTGCTTCTGGCTCTGCCTTTGGGGTCTCATTCATTCAGGGAAAGCTTATCAGGCATTGGTATGTGCCAGGTGCCCTAAGGTGGCTTAGACATATGACAAGGTTTATCTAAAGTGGGAGTCGGCTCCACTCCAAAGGAATTGCAGGTAATATATAGTGAATGAGGTCAGATGCAACCGCCCTAAAATGTATCCCTCCCCACTCTTGAAGCAGGGGGATTCTTATTTGCATCTTTGGGATCAACCAAGCCAGGAAATTTGGGGGGAGCCGCAAAGACGGGGTCTCTAAACACACAATTATACTGGCATTGAAACAAAGGTTTGAAGTAATTGGGTAGGTGTATGGTAAAAGAGCAAGTTAGGCGGGCAGTGGTGGCACAGGAGGCACACGCCTTTAATCCCAACACTCGGGAGGCAGAGGCAGGCAGATCTCTGTG
>LOJH01004510.1:0-30275 GCA_001685095.1 Ellobius talpinus | reverse complement strand
ACAGAATACTGAGACTACTGTATACATAATAAATAAATAAATCTTAAAAAAAAAGTGTGCCTGAATGCACACCTTTATACAAAGATGTGTTTGCCACACACTTCTGCAGAGTGTCTCTGGGAAATTGTCATGGGATACCTAACCTTGGGAGACTGGGACATCACCACCTGTCAGACCTTGCTGGGGAATGGCTCCTACTCTGTACCCTGCCCCACCACATTGTCACACACACCCCCACCCCGCAAGGAATCCTTGCATCATAGAAAGGCTGCTTGCCTGGCCCCAGGCTGCTGACCCACAGCAGCCCCTCCCCAACACTGGCTGCACCCCTACCCAGCAGCAGTAGCTTCACGGTGCGAGCATCCTTCTCAGCATCCTCTTTCAGCTTCTTTTCCAGCTCTCTGGAATGCTTCTCCTCAGCACTGGCCCCAGCCCCCATGGTCCCAGAAGCAGGCAAAGGGACAGAGTAGGTAGCTTCTGACCTCCTCAGACCTTTTGGCCCTAAAGCTGGCAATCAGCTGGCTATCTACAGACCCGTGCAGGCCCTGGCAGGATTGCTTAGTGGGATTTGGGGGCTAGGAATGCTCCAGGGCCAATCAGAGACAAGGACAGGTGAAGCTCACTCTCCTAGCTTTTTAATCAGGCTGGCAAGGCCCCAATCCTCGGGCTGCTGACTCTGCACCCCTCGGCCCCCTCCAATTCTCCAGAAGAGACCCTAGCAAGTCCTTCCCCTGTCCTATAGGAGTTTGCTCAGTATAGTTGAGGGAACCGGGGTAGGGACTGGCTGGGAATACTGACGGAGAAGCAGGCACGAGGACCTACTGCTTGCTCAGCTGGATTCACGACCACTCTTTTGTGAGCTTACATGGAATTTGGAGGAAGGTGTTGCCCAAACCACAGCCCCATTTTACAGGTTAGGAGAGATGGGGTCATATGATTAGCAGTGGTTCACAAGTGGGGTGTCTCCGGATCAGAGGGTTTTGTGCCTGCTGGAAGCTACAAGGGATAGATGACTTTATATTTGCCTCATATTCAGGGCTAAATATGACCTGAGCATGTTCCCTGCATGCCTTCTGCAGGGTGAATCTGCTGTGCATGCCTGCATTTGTCTTTCTGCTCCTTATTAGGACCAAGTAATGACCTGACACACTTGAGCCTGTATGTGTGCATGTATGTGTACCTACTAGTAGCTTGACAGCATGCACTTACATACCTGTTTATGTGACTATGCATGCAATGTGTGTCTGTGTGCATTGGTGCTGTCTGTGTATGTGCTGGAAATCAAATTTAGGGATTCCTGCATGTGTGCATAGAGCTTGCCTGTGCCAGTCCATGTGCATACATTTGTCTATATATACATGTGTATTTAGGTGCAATAAAATCACTATAGAGGTGGCTAAACTCTGAGTGAATCTTTGGCAGGCTGACTGTCCGAGATGGATGCTGAGGCTTGGTCTGCCCCAGAGCATGGGAGAGTTGGAGACTCACCTGCCCTGCTCCTATTCAGTCCACTCACAATGTGGGACCTGCACGGGGTAGCACTAAACTTGACAGCCTCTACCGGGTCTGGAGACTCTCAGGTGCAGCAGTTGGTGAAAGCATGGCACCTGCTGAGCTTGTCTGCACACAATTGAAAACCTGTATCCTGGCTCTCAAGGTTATCTAGACTGGTCTGTAACCTCCTCATTGGACCCCTTCCCTGAAACCAGACCTGACTCTGCCACAGACTACTAGGAGGGTGCCAGGGCCACAGGCACTGCATGAAGTTATCCCTAATCAGGCTTTGCAGGAAGCAGATAACCTAAACTGGCATTACGGGCATTCATCCTTTGCTCAGGAACCGCTTACATATTCCCTTCCACACTGCAGGCAGCCACAGGGGTCTCTAAGGCAGTACAGGAGCACTAACTAAATCTAGCCTGTTTTTCTACATACGGATTTTTTAAAAAATATTTATTTTATTGGTGCTTTGCCTGCACATCTACCTATATGAAGGTGTCGGATCCCTTGAAACTGGAGTTACAGTTGTGAGCTGCCACATGGATTCTGGGAAGTGAACCTAGGTCCTCTGGAAGGACAGCCAGTGCTCCTAACTGCTGAGCCATCTCATCTTTCCAGCCCCAAAATGGGGGAGTGGTTTTTTTGGGGGGGGCTTGAGACAAGGTCTCTGTGTAGCCCTGGCTGTCCTGGAACTTGCCCTGTAGACCAGGATGGCCTCAAAGGCACAGAGATTCGCCTGCCTCTGGCTCTCTAGTGCTGAGACTTGTGGGCCTCACCCACCTCCATTCCCACTCCAACCACCAAGGAGAGAAGGCAAAGTCTAGTCCCAGAGCCAGTGTTTATTAGCAAGATGGAACCCAAGAACGGCTGTGGCCTGGGGAGCAGAGGGCTGCAGGAGTCCCCCCCCTATCTACCCAACTGCCCCCAGAGCTATTTACACCCATCACCAGAAGCGGTGGGCAGAAGGGAACCTTGGGGATGCCCTTCAGGCCCTGGGCCTCCACCATGGCCCATCTACCCTCAGGGCTGGGGGCTCTTTTGAGCCAAACCTGCACCCAGCCTGCTGCTTCTCTCCCCACGGGTCAAGGTGGCACAGGAAAAGCTAAGGAGGTAGAGTGGGGTGGACCTGTCAGGACAGGCAAGGAAGGAAGAAGAGAAAGTCCTGCCCCACCCAGGCAGACTTCTCTTCTGCTCCCAATAAATAGAGAATAAATACCTGGGAAAAGTTGGCCTTGACTGAGCACCCCTGGCCCAGGCAGGGGCCTGAATCCTGTGATGGCCCCGTCCTCCCTTCTGAGTGCCCTCAGGCCCCACCCCCAGATCCCACAGCAGTCCTGGTCCATGTCTACACCACGGAACAGCTGACAACACTCATCAGCAAAGGTATATGGTCCATGCCCTGGCAAATAGGGCTTGCTGCCTCCCTGTGTTCTGTAGATCTTGACAGCTGTTGAGCAAGATTTCCGTAGTCTGGGGACTGTGTGGTCTTGGCCTGGCCCTGGCAACTTCCTGGGCCAGGCTGGGCATGCTCAGTCATGTGCCATTGCTGACCAACATGGGTCTAAGTTTTGAATAATGCTGCCACTAAGGCAGGCTATATACAACCCACCAATAAATACTGTCTTTGCAGGGGTAGGGTATGTATAGAATATAGATATTTTATATATATATATATCTTTTATATTAAAAGGGATGAGGGGCTAGGCTGGTCCTATGTAGGCCTCCAGCAGCTGCCTCATGTGTCCGGAGGGTGATGGCGACGGTTCCGGGGCTTTTTCTGGTCCTGGGGTTCAGGAGGTCTAAGTGCTCCTGGAGCCTCCCTGGGGTTGGGGGGCACATGACGCCAGTAACCCTGGCAGTACTGATGGATGAGGCCCACTTCCGGCTGGGCGAGGAGCTGGGCCAGCTCCTGATAAGGAGGTGTGGGGAGGCCTGCGCCAGGAGGTGGAGGGACGCTCACGGCCAGTGGGGGGAAGAGGGCAGCATGAACGGCGTCCCGGCCCAGTACATGCAGCTGCACCCGAGTGACGATGTGCTTGAAGTTGTTCTCAGTGGCCGTGCAGGAGTAGAGGCCGCGGTCACCAAGCTGCAGGGCACGGAGCAGCAGCCCCTGCTCTGTACGCAGGAAGCGGTCCTCTGCACGAATCTGCAGGGGTAGGGGTGGGGGCTCAGGGGCTGGGTCACCACTCCACGGCCCTAGCCAGCTTCCAGATGAGACCACCTTCGTGGCCATTCCAAACAGAGACACCCACATGGTATTTCCACATACCAAGGAAAGAGCCCACGTACTGCTTGAACATGAGAGGGATCTGAATAAGGAATCCACACATATTCCCAGTTCAGGAGGTGGATGATGACCCTGGGGGTTAGGGGTTCTGAACAATGAATGAGAAAATTTTGGAGCACACACAGAATTTCCATTTAATGAGAATACCCAATTGTGGTACCCACATACCATTTCCACATAAAGAGGGACACCGGTAAGGCTTTTCCAGAAAATATCCACAGACTTTCCATATACTGGAGCTCACCCACGTGATGTTCCATACAAGGAGGATACCCCAACAGAGTACAGATATGGAATAATTTGTTCTTTTGGTTTTTCAAGATGGGGTTTCTCTGTGTAGCCCTAGCTGTCCTGGAACTTGCTCTGTAGACCAGGCTGGCCTCGAGCTCAAAGATCCACCTGTCTCTACCTCTTGCTGAGATTAAAGGTGAGCGCCACCATGCCCGGCTCAGATATGGAATTTTTATCAAATGAAGCCAGCCTATGAATGGTTCCATATACTGAAGCCTATCCCACAGCTGCTACGTAACTCATTTCACGCCAGTGATTTCGGTGTAAGGATGGGCACTTAGAAAGGGTTTACAGAGTGAAGACTGTCCCGGGCTGGCTGCCATGCTCTGTTTCCCTCACACGGGCTCCCACTGCAAACAGGAACTCCCACACCCACAGTGCAGAATTTGCCCCTTGTGGGACATAGGAACTCACCTCACGACGCCGGTCACTGGGATCTCGCTGGAACAGCCACTTAACAGTGGCTTGGGGTGAGCGAGGCTGGCACTCAAGGAAAGCCGCGCTGCCAGCCACTCCATACTGCACAGATTCTATGGCATTCTTGTTTGCTGTGGATCAAGAGGGCCTTGAGTGGAAGCAGCATTGCTCCTAGGCATCAGTCTGTTCAGTAGGGAGAGGCAGGCATCAAGGGGCACCCACACATAAAGACAGGACAACATCACTGGGTATCTACCCACATCCTGATCCCATGCCTAAGGTTCCCACCACCCAGGGAGTCATCTGCATCTTCACGGTGTCTGTGGGCATAGCTGAGAAGCACCCTACAGGAAGGGCAATATGCTCACCCACCATTGGAATTGAACCCACGGCACTGCCTGATGGGGTTCCCGTGGCGGACATCTTGCCGGCGACTCCGCCTGGATGAGAATAACTCCTGAAGGAGTGTTCCTGGGAGGCTTGCTCCCAGGTCCCTGCACCCCAAGACTCAAGAGCAGGGCCCTGGACCCCAGGGCAGTTATGTCTTCTTATCCATGCTCCACTCGGCCCCCACCCCTCTGAGCTCCCAGAGCTGTGGCCAACACCCAAGGTTCTGGTGGTCTGTCTATACCTCTTGGAGGATGCTGTGTAGCGGGAGCAGGCCTGGCCATCCCAGGCACAGTAGGGATCGCGGGCGAGGCAGCAGTCAGCACAGGCAGCTCCGTACGCCTGGCAGCGGTGCAGGCTCAGGTGTGTGACACCCACGGCTGAGGCCACATAGAGTTGTTGCTGGGGGTGGAAGCGGGGCAGTGTCAGCTCTCTTCCCACAGACAGTCCTAGGGTAGTCAGTCGGGCGGGACTCCTCTCCCTGGTTCATGTTTCACTTTCCCCATCCTCGTGCCAAGGGCGTGACCCCACTGGGATGCAGGCTCCAACCTCACTCCCAGTCCACACTGCCAAAAACTCACCCTCTTGGAAGAGATGGTCATAGTCTTCACGGCTGCTGGTTCCTGGAAGAAAACAGGGGTCACTTTGGGACCCTGAGGAACCCTCCCGGAGGCCCTGACTTAGGTATAAGGTTAGAGGCTGGGGGCCAGATGGGGCAAGGTACTGTGGGCAGGACTGGGAGGCACTTCCTCTACCTTGAAGACCTCCACTTCTTCCAGCATGAGCTCCTCTACCTCCTGGTCATCCTTGGGCAGCACGATGACCTTCTGCACTGTCCCGCGGTCTGGAACGGGCCGGGCAGGACCTCAGTGGGGCTGAGGATGCTGGGGAAGGGGCAAAGCCTCAGCCCCTTCCCCGCCAAAGCCCCATCTCCTCTAGGGCAGTGGAGTAGGGCTTCCATGCTGAGGTTCAGGGGCCTCCCTTGGATGAAGGGGAGAATTGCGGGGGGGGCGGGGGCAGACTAGAACAGGACAAAGGGGGTCATTGCCAGGGTCTGCCCCCCACACCCAGACTTTCATTTGGGACCCTGCTGAGAACAGAAAATGGGCAACTGAGTTGGGAGCTGTCATAATTGTGACAAGTATAATTATGTATGTGTTATATGTGTGTGTGTGTATACTTGCATGGGCAAGCAGTTAGATCTATGCATCCTAAGTTCTTTTCAAGTCATACAAGGGCCCCTAGGTGCCTGGTGTTCCTACTTTTCTGGCTATTCTGGTCAAGGAGAGAAGGTTCCCATAGATGAGTTTGAAGCAACCCCTAGCTGGGCAGAATATCGCCCCAGGATCAGTTCCTCCCATCCAGTGGGCCCAGTGTGGGAGGGTCTGAGAGCAGCAGTGGGTACCTGTGCCCAGGAAAAGCACCTCATAGCGCCCATCAGCTGCATCCACCTGGTCCACAGCAACGGTGGTGAGGCGGTAGGGTGCACCTGTACGGACCACCAGGGGTCGCCGCTGCAGCGGATATACAGCCTGGTACATGAGTGGATGGCTACGCATGAAGTTGATGACTTCGTCAGGATAATCCTTAGTGGACTTCATTGATGGCGTAAAGGTTCCGCCAGGGCACTGAGGGCAGATAGCGAGCATCAGTCCTAGGCTGTCCAGGTGGGGCACGCGGACCCATGAATGCAGGAGAAGCTTCCAGACTGACTCCACATCTACCTGTTTCCCTCTCTGGATCCCTTCCTGACTTCTCCCTCCCACCAGATCATGTGTCATGACCTTGTGGCAGCTTTTGGCTGAACTGACCACTCCCTTCCCGTGTCCTCGCCCCTGCCCAGCTGTCTCCTTCCTCTCTGACTGTCCCTCTGGCTTCACTGCTCTTTCCTGTGCAGCTGGGCTGCTGGCCTCAAGAAGATGACACACAGTAGACCTGCTTCCCCCTCCCCAATGCTGTAACTTCTGCCTTGGGCTCAAGTCTGTCCTCCTTCCAACTCCAGCTTCATTCTGGTAGGAAGCCTTCCCAGACCCCTTCCGAGACCAGCTTCCCCAAGCAAGTCCCGATGACCCCACAGACACACCCCTTCCGAGACCATCTTCCCCAGGCCAGTCCCGATGACCCCACAGACACACCTACCACTGTGCCAGCTCAGATCACGGCTAAGCTCCCACACTCAGTCTCCTGGGGCATGCTCACCCAGGTCACACCCAGATAAAGTGGAATAGTTACCAACGACACAGAGCGAGCATGGCTTGATCCTGCCTATTCCTCATCACTGTCCCTGCTGGCAGCCAGCCAGCCAGCCAGACTGACTTCTGCCCCTCTAAACTTCACCTCCCACAAAGGTTCCTAGAGTACCCTCCATGGGGCAGCCCACCACAGCAGGCCCCATCTGCCTCAGAACCCTGGGCGGCCGCTTTCCTTACAGCCTGACGCGTGTTGTGTGAATAGTAATTTTCTTTTCTTTTCTTTCTTTCTTTCTTTTTTTTTTTTTGAGACAGGGTCTCTCAGTCCTGGCTGTCCCAGAACTCACTCTGCAGACCAGGCTGGCTGCAAACTCACAGAGATCCACCTGTCTGCCTCCCAAGTGCTGGAATTAAAGGTGTGAGCTACCACGCCTGGTTGTGAACAGAAGTTTCTAAGTGTGCTGTGTTCTCACTGCCTTGTTAACTGGGAGCTTCATTAGAGTGGAGTCCATGTCTGCAGAGGGTGGGGGAGGCCTCTTAAAAATAAAGCACAGAAGATGGCTCAGAGATACGAGCACTGGCTGCTCTTTTAGAAGTCCAAGGTTAATTCCCAGCACCCACATTGAGGTTACAACCATCTGTAAGTTCAGGGGATCCGATGTCCTCTCCTGGCCTCTGTAAGAACCAGGCATGCATGTGGTGCACAGACACACATGCAGGCCAAGCACCCATACACATTCAATAACAAAAACCAGAGGACACGCCTTCAATCCCAGCACTTGGGAGGTAGAGGCAGGCAGAACTTTGTGAGTTTGAGCCAAGCCTGATCCACTTAGTGAGTTCCAGGCCAGCCAGGGATAAACAGTCTCAAGACAGGAAGGTTAAGAAAAAAGCTGGGTGGTGATGGCACATGCCTTTAATCCTGGCACTCAGAAGGCAGAGGCAGGTAGTCTTCTGAGTTCTGAATTTGAGGCTAGCCTAGTCTACAAAAAGAGAAACACATGGGTTACTTACTGTGCCAGGCCGGGGATATGGCATTTTTCCTGAGAAGGGCATCCACTGGTAGTTGGGGCCCTCCTTGTGAGCAAAGGGCCCATTGAAGACCATACGGATGTCAGCCATGGAGTAGACGCACACAGCAGAGCCTCGGAACACAGAGCTGTGTACGAACGAGCAGGTTACTGTTATGGCCAGGATAGGACAGACCCTGGGCCCATGGTCCTCCCCAGCCCACATCTACCCAACAGCTCATAACCAGGCCAGTGTCCTCTACAAGCCATAACCCCCCAATCCTGCCACTGCATGGTCTGACTCCAACCTCACCCTGAGGAGGTAAAGACAGCATAAATGACGGGGTTTCTGACATCCTGGGTCTGCTGGACAAATACATCCTCTGGAAAAAAAAGAGAGAAGGTACTGGGGACACTGCCTAAGGGAGGAGAGCCAGCCCCATAGAGGGACCCTGACCATTGATCCATCCCTCATCACCCTCTACAGCTATAGGACCCTGCTAGCTTGTTGAGCACTCACGGAGTTCATCGAAGTGGGTCTCGATGCCATCCTCCCCTGGCACCGAGCAGACGAGCCGCGCCTTCAGGAATGTGCTCCACTTGTTGACGAGGCAGCAATGGCCACCATCATCATTCTGGAGGTGTGGGCAGGGAGCCAGATTAGATCAACTCATCACCCCAAGACTGGCTGGAGTAGGTCTGGGGAGGGAGAGGCAGCGGAGTTTTATAGACACTTACAAGGCAGATGCGCCCGATGCGGGCATATACAGCAGGGTTCTGTGGAGCCTCTGCGGAGCGCTCTCGGAAGAAGAAGTAGAGTTTGTCATCGTTCCGCTCCGCACTGTCAGGGATGAGCTCAGCATGTATAAATGAAGGGTCTGCGGGCAGACAGGAGGGCAGGGGTCAGGAGCAAGGACAACCTGGCTATGTTTCTTTTTCTCCAATAGAATACCCAATAGGAAACCAGCCTGGTCCCAAGTTAATCAGTCACAGGCTAAAACTATCCCCCAGGCACGTGTCTGTAGATTTCCTTGCACGTTACAGCTACACTTCCCACTAAGGGATTGTGGGTGGTGCTCACCATTGAGCCACCGGGAGTTGTACTGATCGGTGCGCATGGCCGTCTGCTTTCCAAGTGTGCGGAAGATGGCTGCATCAGTGCCCATAAAATCGATGTACACCCCTGCATAGAGCTCCTCATCTGTGTGGGGGGGGGTCAGACGTCAGTCAGGGGACTGCTCAGACTAGGGACTCCTAGGCAGAGGCATGCCCCCCCCACACACTTTGAGCTGCCCAGGGCATTATCATATCTTTTGTTAAGTGTTTACAACTGGTTCTCGGAGACCTGTCAGTGGCAATAGCCAATTCCTGGGATTCCCCTATCCCAGCTTGTCTCAAGCTGCTAACCTGTAGTCATCACACAGAGTTGGGAGGACATGCCAGTGTCACCCTATAAGATGTCTACCGCACAATCATAACAGGCCTAAAGAGCCTCAAAAGCCAGATTACAATGTGGCAATGTAATAAAACAATTAGGAAGTAATAAATTTTGAGCATTTATTATATTTTGCTGCCATTACTTCTGTTTTAATACAATTGATTTGGTTGCGAGCCTTTATAATTTAATTTTCAATAATAGCCGTATTTAACAACTGGATCACAAAATTCCTGAAAATTCAGCTGCTAAGATGGCTCCAGCACATCCTATCTTCCTTCTGAGAGTCTCCAGAGTAAACCCTACCTCCCCCCAGTTATAGCCCCTATTCTGGACTCAGCCTTCTTTCTTATTCACCAAGGGGAAAACACCTGCCCCTTCCCCAGCCCCAGGGACCTTTCCCAGGCTTGCAGGTGGCACAGCACCTGGCAGCTACTGTGTGAGATGCCCTGGGGATGAACATGACAGTCAAAAAGTAGGTAGAGGGCGAGACCAGGGGCAAACTCCCCACGCTTCAAGCAGGTGCAGCAGCAGCTCCAGGTCTCCAATAGGACACTGCCTTAAGAAGATCCCCCAACTTTCCCAGACATCTGCATAGTACAGAAACGCGTCCTCTCCAGCTGGTCTGGGTGCTCTGTGTGAGCCTCTTCCGGTCTCCTTGACACATGAAGGAGCTATGGGACCCCTCATACGACTCTCAGTACAAACCCAGCTTATCTCTCCTCTAGGCAAGCAATGGCTCCAAGGGTTCCAGGCTTTGCAAAGACCCCACTTGGTATCTTGGGGGGAGACCTGGCCTCTTAGTGTCCCATCCAGATGGCTGGGTGGAGGCTTATACACCCAGCTTTGCCTCTCAGCTCACCCGGGAATCTGTGCTGTGCCCTCACCCTCTCCAGGTATGCTAATGGGACATGGTCATGTTCTCTGACAAGGTCAACTCAGGAGTGTTGGTAACCCCCACACCTAGTGGCAAAGGCTACATTCTGATACCACAGAACCAGGGTGGGGCGAAGGCACTCACTGATAAGGGCTGAGGCTGTGTCCAGCTTGGGGTCGTATGGACATTTGCCCTTCCCTGACTCCAGTCTCTCAGGCTCCAAGTAGAAGATGTAATCCTGCAGAATAGAGAGGGACTCAGCACATCCAGGCCAGTCCCACAGACAAGGATAAATTTCCTAAGGTTCCTAGGCAAGAATGAACCTCAAGGGACACCCTGAGTCCATCCCCCAGGGTCCTTGGATTTGAACTCCATCCAGCCAGATCTCCTGGGGCAGGCCCATGGTATTTCCAAGGGAACTAATTTCTGATCTTATGCCTCAGGCAAGGACTAAGAATCAAGTCTCAGAGGTCCAGGTCTTAGGGACCACAGGGTGGGTTTTTATGGGCTCCCTCCACACCAACTAGCTCAGGAAGATGCTTGCTAAACCCCCTTGGGCTACAGAGGCCTGAACTTTGAGCTATAGCTGCCTCTCCTGGGCCAAGGAGGGGCTGCAGACCTGAGTAGGAATGGGGTCATAGTTAGAGTAAGAATAAGGACTGGGGTCTTATTCTCCTAGCATCAGGTCCAAACAGGAAGCTCAAGGTTTGTCTCCAGGCTTTTTGCTCTACCTGTGGGACCTCAGGATGGACCCAAAGATCATTGGTTTTCTATCCCTCCACATCTCCCCAGAGAGCAAAGTTGGGGGAGGGGGAGACAGCTGAGACCGTGTGGGATTCACAAAGCTAATAGCCATCTCTCCCCACACCACCCACTTCACCCTGGGAGATGCTAGGTAGGCCTGTGAAGTCTCTAGGACCAGGGAGAGCTCGCAGGCCTGGTGGGGAGGGCAGGGCAAAGGCAGGGCAAGGGAAGAGGAGAAATGCACAGAGGAAGGTGGCAGCAAGTGGCAGGATGGTGATGGGAAGGTCAGTTACACTTCGCACACGTAACCTCCTGTACACACAGGGGCTGCACACAGACCGGCAGGCAACACAACCGGCACATGTAACCCAACGCACACACACAGAATCTAGACCGCCTTAGATCTTCAGCAATCCCCACCAGGAAGACACACACACAGTCATGCACAAACATGTAATCTCATACGTACTCACATGTAATCTCACACGTACTCACATGTAATCTCACACTACTCACATGTAATCTCATACGTACTCACATGTAATCTCATACGTACTCACATGTAATCTCATATGTACTCACATGCTGTCATTCATCGGCAGCCTCTGCCCCCCGCCCGCCCCTGCCCAGCCCCAGCTTGCCTTACCCAGCCCAGACCCCCAGTCTTGACTAATGGACAGACAGACACACTGCCTCAAAGGAGAGCCCCCATATGTGAGTGTGCAGGATTCCTGTATCTGCTACGTGACCCACAGGAGGCATGGGAACAGACACATAGGAGTCATGTGCCAGACCCTCTGTGGATAAAAAGATGTGCCCAAGCACAGGCTGGCATGTGCTCATGTGTGTCTCCACACACATTCTCAGGACTGAGGCACAACTGTCCCCAGGACTCCTGTCTTCCCCACCTGGTGGCTTCAGGATTTCTTGCCTGCAGGGGTCCCACTGAGGTTGACAGGAGTCCAGCTGGAGCTGCTTTCAGAACCTGAGGGCACTGCAGGGGAAGGGATGGGAATGGGGTGGGGGCATGAGGGAAGAGGGAGATACTGGGGAAGCTGGCCTTGGGGCCAGGCCCAGGATAAACTGAGCTCAGAAGTCATTTGACTTGGCAAAAGACTAGAAGGATGAGGCCCACCTGGCGTGGGGCTGTGGGTGTCGGGCGGTCGGTACCATCTGTGGCCCTGCTGCCTCGGCCTCTGACCACCTGCATCTGGGTCCATGGTGGGGCCTGAGAAGACGAGGAATAGAGAGTTAGAGCTGGGGGTGGCAGGGGCTGGGGGAGCGGGCTTGGGCTGCCAGCCTCTCATACCACACAGGCCAGGAACACACATGAACACATGGGCCCCCAGAGAACGTATATGCATGTGTACACACACATACACACAGGCTTGGCACACGCCTGCACACGCATGTGCCCCTTATGTCCAGTCACTCTCACACAAGCCCTACGAGGTTACATCAACTCACATACATGCCCACATGGAAATGGAAAAGGGCAGAAGCAGGCAGGGTGGAGCAGAGCTGGGGAAAGGGCAGCTTTCCCAACCCCCACCAAGGGGAGGAAGGCAGCTCTCCCCCCCCAGGCCACAATGGTGGAAGCTGACCCAGGTTTCCAGCCTTCTGATACCAAAGACCCCACCAGGCCCTCTGACTTGGCAGTTGGGTGAAGATCCACAGGCATAGCCAAGAGAATTACTGCCCCGTGTGGGGCAAATGCTTACTATGCGCCAGGCACAGTGCTAGCTGGAGAGCACTAACTCACTGCCTCTTCCTCACACCGACCTGTTAGAAGGGAACTGTGAGCCCCATTTCCAGGTCAGGAAACTGAGGCTCGGAGAGCTGAACAACTTACTCACCCAAGGTCACTGGGCTCGGAAGTGGTAAGAATGGGTGGGGCTCAAGCCCATCCTCCCATCAGGACCTTGGAGTGAAGCCACCAGAGGGGACAGCAGAGAGCCAGGGCTGGAAGCTCACTCACCTGTGCACGACGGCCACGGTTCACATAGGTGCACATGGGGTTGTAGGCACCGGTCCCGCACACATACAGATGTGTTCGGTTCCAGGGCTGGATGAGCCTGACGAAATTCCCACACTCTCCCTGCGGCCAGACAGAAAGCCATGTAGATGCTCAGATACCTGCCCAGTTCTGCTCCCTCTCCGAGGTCACGGCTCACCCTCCGTGGACCCCAAGGCACTCACGTTGCCATCCTTGCCTGACAGTATGCACTCCTCAATGCGCTGTGGGGAGGCTGCCCAGTGGATCTGCCAAAGATGGAGGTTAGAGGATGCAGCCTGCTGGCCAGGCCCCTGACCCTGGGCTCCATGCCCTTCACCCTGCTCTGCCCCACTTCCAGGCCAGCCCTTACAATGAGGGGCTCTCGGTTGATGTCATGTAGGTCCAGGGACAGCACGTAGTCCTTGCTGCCCACGTACATGCGGTCATGGTCCTCGTCCTTGAGCAGGATTCTGTAGTCGGTAGTGTTGAGCAGGAAGTTGAAGAAGTGGGCGGTACCCGTGGCCTTAAGTTCTGCAGATGAAGAGCAGGACACCAATTAGGGCCTTCAAGAGACAAACTCCCAGGGCTGGAGAGATGGCTCAGASGTTAAGAGCACTGACTGCTCTTCCTAAGGTCCTGAGTTCAATTCCCAGCAACCACATGGTGGCTCACAACCATCTGTAATGAGCTCGGGTGCCCACTTCTGGCCTGCAGACATACACACAGACAGAATACTGTATACATAATAAATAAATATTCTTTTAAAAAAGCGTTTTATTATAAAAAAAGAGACAAACTTCCTCTGACAGAGAGGCACCAGGCCACAGTTGTCCTAAGCTTCCACTTCCTCTCCGAGGGCCTACTTACTCCCTCTCCAGTTGCTGACAGGCATGGAGGAGAAAGTGGGACATGTGGGCAGGCCAGAGAAGGGGCCACACCCAAAGCTAAACCCTTGATTCACAGGCAGCCCAAGCTAATCCCAATAAAAGGGCCATGGGTGCAAGCCAGGGTGTGTGATGGCATCAAAGAGTCTGCTCAGGTGGTGGTGGGGGTAGATGTTTCTTCTCAGGGTGGGGGCCTGAAAGGGTTAATGAGCAGGTGGAAGTGGGGGGCGGGGTAAGGACATGCTACAGATGCTGGTACATTGCCTGGGTACCCTGCCCTCACCCTAGCTGACCACCAGGCAGAGGACACAGGTGGCACACTTCAAGGTCTCCACCTGCCCTGAAACAGGCTAGCCAGACACAGACACTAAAAAGCCCTGAAGGAGTCATAACACGCTATAGAACTTCAGTCCATCAGACCCCACAAGGCTGCTAATGAGACTCTCAGCCTACTCTGAATGAGCCAGGAGGTGTCAGCATGAGAAAGGAGGCTCCCCCAGCAAGGCTATATATAGGAGCCCCATGCCAGGGGCCGAGGGCAGGGTACAGTTGGGCCTTCTGCTTTCCCTTCTGCTTGTTTGCAGCAGCCCTGACTCCCATTCTCAGGACACTAAGGCAAAGCCTTTCCTGGGATGAATGACAGGTAGCTCAGCCAACAACAGGCCAACAATGCACAAGGACTCCTGGAAGTTTGTGAACCTGTCTTTGGGGGAGCTGAAAGGTTTACTTGGTAAGCCTGTCCCCCGTTCAACTCCAGCTATTTTTAGCTCAGGAGAGGTGAAAATTATGATTGAGGGTCATGAATATCCACTAGAAAGGGGACTTAGGTGGCAACATACAGAACGCATACAGGCACACACATGAAGCAGGTATGCAAATGTGTCCTGCAACAGATGGGAGACTATTAGAGCATATATGCCCATTCCCTGATCCCACAGCTGGCACCCAACTTCACAGGTGGGGCAACTGAGTGGGAGACCAGGACCAGGCACCTGGAGAGAGAACAGCTGAGATCTGAAGCCTGGGACATAGCCTGAAGGTGGCACCAGCAGATGGCTGTCCCTGATTGGCCTGGCTCTGATTCCAGTTTGTCTGTATAGACCCTAGGATAAGCTAGAGGGACATGTTTGAGACCAGCAAGCTGGTCAGGGCACATGAAGGGGATGGGCTGGGCTGGGCTGGGTTATGGAGGAAGGAGATCTGATCGTCAGCCTCGAGACCGTGTCTGGTTCAGGATCTTACTGTTTAGAACTGCAGGGCAAAGAGAAGCCTTGCCCTGCTCAGACCTGATTATGTAGCAACAAGGGAGTATAGGTGATGACCTTGGCCAGCCACTGGGACAGAGGGACGCAGGGACGCCGAAAGATCAAAGGGCCGATCCCTGCCTGGCTATGGCCTCACCCGCCTGCCCGGCGGCGCCTCTGAAGTCCTGGGCAGGGCAGCCTGGGCACCTGTCCTGCACCTGTTGTTGGGTCACTCAGAGTCTCCTGCCTGGCCACCCAGTCACAGTGACAACAGGAAAGTAAACACTCCCCCACCCCCAGGGCTGCAAAGTAGCCAGAGAGGAAGTGGGGCTGCCAGTGGAGCCCCCCCAGGCTGGGACAGCCTGCCAGGGGTTATTTATACCCTGGCTGGGGGCATGGCCTTGGTTATGCCCTTATTCATCCTGCTACACTGGGGGGCACATCAGGGGCAATGGAAGACAGGAGGGCAGAAGATCAAGCGGACACCTTCTAATAGCACCTAGGTCAGTCGTGGGAGGTTCAGAGAGCTAGCCTGCAGGCACTTAAGCAGCCATAATCCCAAAGCCTCCTGCTTCCACATCCCTATTCACTTTTGGCCTCCTAACCTAGACCCTACCCTATGCTGACTACCAGGGACTAAGATCCAAGTCCAAACTAGCATTCTGCTCCCAGGGCCCCACCTCCCTGTGAGAAAGACAAGAGAGACATCACTGGGCAGACAAGGAGAGAAAGTTCTAGAAAGGAAACAGAAGGCTCTCTTTGATCCAACATACACCACTTCTATCGCCTCCAGTCCGGCCCAGGTGGAGGGTGCCTCTCAGGCACCTTGGAGCTTTGTGCTTACATCCAGTTTATCAGTGAGGACGGAAATCAGGGTATAGGAAAGGGAAGTGACAGGCAGACTGCGTGAAGATTGATGTCTGAAGGTTGGGTGGGGGCTATGGGTGGTGGCTATGGAAACCAGTCCTGGTGATGAGAGACTGCCTGCCAGGAGATGGGAGAGCCAGAAGGAGACTCGTCCTCCATCATCAAGAGATGTGATTCAGGACCCTAGGGACTCCTCTCAATGGCCTCAGGACATGGCGTCAATGACTGGTATTATAGGACACTCTGGTGTCACAGGACATGATGCTTTAGTCACTGTGGAAATGGTGAGGAGGCGGGGAGTCCCCAGGAGGCAATGCAGGTTGGAGAAGAGGACAGAGGAAGGCCAGGGATCCTTGGCTATGGCTCCATTTCCACTCTGGACCTTATTGACACACTCCCTGCCCCCTCCGCCATTGAAATACCTTTGGCTCTGAGCTTTGTTTTCCAGTCTAGAACATTTCATGAGCATCCTAAATTTCACATTCAAGGTGGCGTGGATGGAGCCTGAGAGCTGTTAAGCTTCTTGCCTCCTCAACACATCCTAGAAGGATATCTGTCTCAAGGGGGACCAGAGAATGGGCTGGGGTTCCCGGATCTTTTCCTGAGGAAGCAGGCTTCCTTCCAGATGTCACCATCAGCGAAGGACGTCTGTCTCCCACTCACATCTCTGCTACCCCATTTCCTAGTGCTGGGGAGATGGGCAAAGTGGGCCACAGGGACGGAAGAGGCTTCCTGTTGACTCAGCCCCAACCTCCGTAACGCCAGCATGTTCCCCCAGCCCTATCCACAGAAGCACAGCTAAGTCTCAATTCATCAGAGCCAGTGTACATAAGAGAAAAGCGGAGATAGGTAGTTCTCCAGGCTCTAGAGAGAAAGTAGGGCTCTAGCCTTGCTAACTCAAGACTCAAGTGCTAATACCACTCATGCTGGATGTCAGGAGAAAACACAGATAAGCCCCATAACTATCCCATATCCAGGGCTGCTGCCTGACCTACCCTACCTACCCTGTGTACCATGGGGCAACCTGATCTATCCTACCTAACCTGTGTACCACAGGGCAACCTGATCTATCCTACCTAACCTATATACCATGGGGCAACCTGATCTATCCTACCTAACCCGTGTACCATGGGGCAACCTGATCTATCCCGCCTACCTTGTGTACCACGGGCAATCTAACCTACCCTACCTACCCTGTGTACTATGGGGCAATCTGACCTATCCTGCCTACTCTGTGTACCACAGGGCAATCTGACCTATCCTGCCTACTCTGTGTACCACAGGGGCAATCTGACCTACCCTACCTAAACTGTGTACCACAGGACAAAGGATCTGGGGTTTTTATCTTCTCCCCAAGAAGTCTGGTTCAGAGCGGGGAAGGGATGTTCAAGCAGGTACCCTTAGCTGACACCTGCAGTATGAGCAGATCCTACTAGGTCCAGTACTCTGTAAGGGACTTGGGCCCACAGGGTCCGGGGGCCTGAGTGGTATCAGTGTGTGTGGTGCTGATGCTGACCCTACCAAGTCGTGTCTTCAGACAGTCTTGACCTCTGCTCAGTGCATGACAGTAGGACTCCAGTCAGAGTGAGTTCTGAGCTTGTCAGGGGAGGGTAGTGGCCTGGGTGCTGTTTCCTGGGAAGAGCCCCCCCAGCCGGCTCTCACCCAAGCTGGGCACAGGTTGGGTGGGGTAGCATCCGGGAAGGATTTTCCCGTCATGGGAAGGAAGAGCCTTTTCTGGCATCAGACACCTCATTTCCGCAGCCATTCCCAGGTTTCAGACCTCTCCCTGTGGCTGTTAAGACACTGGCCTGACCCAGAATGGCCTGGCCAAGGTCCAGGGACAGGAACAATCTCAGTGCCTTCGGGCTTGATCCTGGCCTCTCTGTGTGGTTGATGCCTTACTCTAAAGAAGCCAGTAGGCGTGTCCACAGCCCTCCCCAGAGACCCCAAGTGGGCGGGCCCCACACCCTGCTGTGTGTCTCTAGGACATCAGACCTGCCACCAGTGAGGCAGGGGCTGCTGCAAAAAGAAGTCTCATAGTAGAGGTGGGTGGCGCCCCCTTGGTTACAGCTCCACAAAGCAATAGGTTCTGACTGACAGCATGACCTCCCCACAAAGGGCTGGGGACGAGGGAGTGATAGACAGGTCCCTGTAGCCCAGTTCTGACCTCTGACCTCCTGTGGGTTAGTGGCAGCCCTAATCCCTGAGCTGAAGAGAAATGGGATTGGGTGTGAAGGGGCTGCCAATCTAGATCTTTGTTAGTGCACCATCCACCAGGAAGACAGGCCTCATGACCTGAGGAGGGAAACTGAGGCAAACCAGATAGATCTATATCTTATATATATTTAAAATATATAGAGAGATAGAAAGCAGTGACAGTGACATTAAGTGGCAGAGCCCAGGAAATCCCCACTCAGCATTCCCATGGGCTCTAGGGAATGGTCACCCTGAGCATCTTCTACTCCTCCAAAGCTATGAGCGGCCCCAGAGGAAGGCCCAGGGGCTGGACTGGCCCCCTGGCTCCCAGCCTAATCCTCTTTTAATGAGCGGCCAGCCGGAAGGCCTCAGCCCCTGGCCACAGCTCTTCAACCCTGGGAGCCCCAGCCAGACTGAGTTGGGGGCAGGGCATCCCAGAAGTCTTAGTATGTTCCACCCACTAGCTCAGGGCACTTACCCCACTCATACCATACCCAAAGCCAAGACTTCAGCCACGGACCAGGTCAACTCTGGGCCCTATCAACAGCAGTAGTACTTGCTATTGCTGCCATGGGCACTCCCTTGGGCACTAATATATAATAACATGTAATGTATACAGTCAAACTCGAGTTTCACTTGGGGCTGAGCAAGGGGGGCTGCCACTGCTGATCACCTTTTCCCTAAGAATCCCTAGAAGTCAGAATGAGGATTTGGCCTTGGTAATGAGCTGCATCTCCTTGGGGAATAGAACACCCTAAACCACTATGTCCTGGGCCCTTTCCTGACCAGGCATTATAAAAGCCAGAAGCCTTCCTAGGATTCACAGGCACGGCACCCCACCACCAAGCAGGTGAGCCAGGTCGATGCCAACAAAACCAATTACAGCCGCTCTCACCCAATTAGCAACTAATTATGGCCTCATAGTCCGTTCAACATAATTAACATGTAAATGACTCCGCGTGTTTATATTCAATAACCACTCTGATTGAATTTAATTTAAATGTCTGAACTGGGAACCCAGTTACCGTATTTCACCTAGAGTTGCCACTTCCAGGAAACCTACTCCAGGGGAGGGGGAGAGGAGTGAGCACTCCTGCTCCAGGTCCAAAATCCTTGTACTTCTATCCCAGAGGAGTAGGGAGGTAGAAAGGTAGGAAGAAACCCTGATGGGACCTTCCAGATGGGAAATCCTCTAGAACAAGGGGCCACTTCTTAAGGGCTACTGTAAACATCCCAGCTGCTCAGTAAACACCAAGCTCGAGTAAGAGCCACCCAGATGGACTAAAGCTCCTCCACTCTTCCTTCCCATCTCGGGCTGGGGGCTGGGGGCTGGGGGCTGGGGGCTGGGGCCAGCAGGCCCAAGCCTGCTATTCCCACGGCCGTTCTGCCCCACTGCCCACCTGCTCCGCCCAGGAGAGGGGAGACAAGGGAGTAGGAGCCAGCTCATTCTGAAGCCAGGAAGAGCCCAAGGGAAAGAGCAGTAGGGTCATGACACTCCAATCAAGCACACACAAGCCCAGAACCGGAGGGTCCACACCTTGTCCTAGGGATGTCCAATCACTTTTGACCCTCTGTCCCAGCAAAGGAGGGCTCTCCAGACTCGATGCCTTCCCTCAGTTCCACCTATCCCATGGCCCCATGGTGTCTGAGCTGTTGGACAGAAGGTCAGGAGGTCCTACAAGTACCACATACAGCTGCCATATGAAAACACACATGGGCATCTGCCAGGTAGGACCCAGCACAGTTCAGAGACTCCCTATATAGGGGAGGGGGGAGAAGATGACCAGTGTAGGGCAACTAAGGCCAGGTAATCCCAGAATCCCAGAATGTGCAGCAAGCAATGTGAAAGGAATGAAAGGGCCAGCCCGAGGGGAACGGCGATCCACTTCTCAGGTAGAAAGAGTGAATCAGTCTTCAGAGGTCTCCAGCTCCAAAGGCCTAGGGACTCACCTCTCCTCCCACATTCCAGACCTGGCCCGGAAACCCCTCACTCCTTCCTCCACCACAACCTCCTCCTCCACCCCCACAACTGCAAAAGACAACAAACTCTCCATGGCTCATTTACTGCTATAAATCACCCGGACAGACAGGCCAGGACGGATGACAGGCTGTGGGTGTCAAGACCCTCCCCCTGCCCAAGGCCCAGCCAACATCTCTGCTGTCCTCCTCAGACTCACAGAGTCCCTGCAGGCCCTTCCCACCACACTTACAGGATGCCCCAGACAGTTGTAGCCCCTACCCCTTCACATTCTTATGGGGAAACCGAGGCAGAGATGCCCAGAGCCAATCCTGGAGGTTGTAGTGGTGCTGGGTCAGGAAAGGGTTAAAATCACAGCCTCTCTGTTGCAGCCCCCTGGAGTGCCACCTACCTCTGATGCTGCAGAAGCCCAGATTTCAGCTGCTACTCTGCCTATTGTATACGATCCCTAGGACCCAGGCCCATAGAGGGTAATGAGGGCATCAGCACCAAGTCCTTTTGTGGGAAGAAATAAGACGCTTGGCTAGCTATGGAGACATCAGAGGAAAGATCGGGTCAAAGTCAAGACAAGGTAGTATTTAGGAGAAGTGGAAGGTAGGGGTGGAGGAAAGAAGGGACCTGCTAGAGCCAAGACTAGAGGTAGACTCCCAGCATTCCTGGTCCCGGGAAAGGCTTGATGCTTTGTGCCTGTCCCTGCCATGTAGAGCCAGCCCTAGACAGCCGACGCTTGCAGGCAGATGGGTGAGTATGCCAGTGGGCCTAGCTGAGCCCAGACCAGAAGCCACTGCCCAGCTCTGCTCTTTGCTATGTCAGGATCATGGGTCAGGGTCTGGAACCCAGAGGGCCCTCTCTCCCTGGGGCTTGAGCAGCCTGGGTGGGAGTTGCAGGCCTGCCAAGCTCAGGCACCCAAGTGAGCGGGGCTTTGGATTCAGGCTGTATGTAGCCTTCTGGCATCCAAGTCTCTGGCAAAGGCCCTCTTGCTATTTCTAAGAAAAATGCAGTCGGAATCCTCTCTGCTTCTCCATGGGCTCCCTTGAGGCAGGACTCACATTCCCAGGATAGCTCTGGGCTAGGCCACCCCAAAACAGGCTGCAAAGTCAGAAAAGAACCCACAGGAGGGGGTCACTGCAGATGCCCAGGTGCTCAAGTCGGGCTCTGGGGGTCAGTTTCAGTGGGAGGCTGGTGCCTACTTCCCACCAATGTATTTCTACCACTGAAATTTTCCCACCACCTATATTTAGGACTCAGCCACGAGGAAACAGCTAAAGGCCCCAGGGTGCTGGGTGGTTTGAACCCTGACTCTGCCCCTGCTCTTTCCTTACCATTCTTTCCTCTGTTTGAAAGGCTGCCTCACCCATGAAACCTGCCTGCCTTCTACCAGTCCATGGTAGAAGTCTCTCCCTCCTGACCCCTCTCCAGCAGGTCCTTTCCAAGAACCATCTCCCTAACCAAAGGTCAGAATTCTGGAAGGGTGAGGAGACCTCGGGGCACCCCCATCAATCCTTGCCTGTAAGCCGCCATCCTAGTCACTAAGATATTCTTCTCTGCTGGGGACAGTGACCGTATTCACATAATTCATCCTCCCAACCCCACAATGAAGTCAGAACTATTCCTGGTCCCATTTACCAGAAGGCAGTGGGAACAGAGGCAAGTTCACTGTTCCAGGTCCATTGATAATCATGATGTAATCAAGGCAGCCCTCAGGATGCTCCTTCTAGGATGGGTCTGGCAGTACAGGCGAATAATCCCGGCCTCCCCAGAGGCTGAGACAGGAGGATCTCAAATTCAAGGCCTGCCCAGCCTACAGCTGATGCTGTTTTCAACAGGTTACCACCATTCCCACTTTACAAAGGGGGAAAACAGGGCTCAGGGAGCCTAAGCCATTTCATAGAAGTCACACAGTCACCAGGACAGGACTGGGGGTTGTTGGCAACAGCGTGACATTCCAACTGAAGGAGGCACTGGAGGTCCCTAGTAGTCAAGGCCCTGAAGCCACCTTCTGAGGTGTCGCTTCTGGAAAAGGAAAAGGGACACGCACACACACACAGGTGTGTAGGCAGCCAAGAATCTTCTTTGGGGTTCGTTGCCTCCCAAGCCACAGGGTAAAAGATGCCTTTGGGGCCCCGGGTGAGATTTGTATCTTGGCAGTTTCTCTTTAAATTCTTTACAATTACGAAGCCGTGAGGGCTGCCAGGGAACATGATTTACTCCTCGAGCATGCACCAGCTCCCGGCTCAGTGCCAAGGGAAGCCGAAGCCAGCAGGGCGGGGTGGGCGACATGCCAGAGCCTGAGACAAGGCCCGGGCTTCCGAAAGGCCCAGCCAGTGTGCCCCATCCAAAGCTTGGGGTGAGACTGGGTTAAAGGCCGAGGCTCCTGACCTGAGTGAGTTGGGCCTTCTGCAATCACAGAGATCCAGCTTCCATCTCCTCCAAAGCCAACTGTCATCCTGGCTCATCCTGGAATGCCTACCCCTCCCTAGGGGAAGAGCTCCAAACCCATTGTAGCTGTCAAAGCCACCTGACCCCTGCCTAGCTCCCTGAGGCCACCACTGGCCTCAGCTCCTGTACCTCTTCCTCCTTCTTACTTCTCTGCAATTACAAGTTCCTCATAGAGTTTGGGGACTCAGGGTACCCTTAGGGGCCAGAGTGATACTCCAGCTCTCCAGTCCCGCCCTTATCCCTCAGTGAAGACTGGGCCAAGGCTCTGTCAAGGCTTGCTTCAAGCCCTTACACCTCAACCCCTATTCACCACCCCCAAGGGTGAAGCAAATGACTTGTGAATACTCATTCCCTTCATTTCCAAAAAGAAAAAGCAACCTGGTCCACTTATGCCACATGCAAAGGAGTGGGCACTGCACCGAGAGGTAGAAGGCAGGGACCAGCCCAGAGTGCTCAGCCTTGCTGAGGAGCCAGGTGTGCCTGGGGTCAGAGCCAACCCGGGCTCTCACCTCAGCAAAGGCATCCACTCTCACCTCCATTATTGGCAGCTTCTTCCCTGCTTTCCATCCACACAAGGACCATTTGCTCCCTCTCCCTCTCCTTATTCCTACACCTCAGTTTCTCCAGTAGCCCAGGTGCCTCACGTCACCACGAGATCCAATCCGTCACCACGAGATCCGTCTCTCCCAAACATTTCTCAGCCCCAAATCCTTGCCAAAGCCAGACAGACAGCAGTGGCATGTTGGGGTGGGGGTTGGCTTCCTGGGGAAAAGTAAACATTCCCCACACAGAACAAAGGACCTGGCAGGGCCTGGCACCTCCCTACTGCTGTTCGGGAGGTGGTGTCCAGGATTTAGGGTGGCCCAGGGTAGGGGAAGGAAAAGTTTTTCCACCCAAACTTGGCTTGGGATTCTGGGCAAAGGGGACTCCAGGCCCCATCAGGGAAAGGAGGAAGGGTTTACTGTCTAGGATCTCCAGCAGGCATCCAGAAGCAGGAAGAAAAGACACATCTGGTGCCCCTGGAAGGTGGTGGTCCCACTTGGCTCCTCTGTGCTGCTAAGAGATGGACCCAGAAATCTTCCAGTCTGAAGCAGGGCCCCTTTGCTCTCACGCTCCGCTGGCTCTGGACCTGGGGTGCCTGGGCGGATGGGTGGGCTGGAAGCTGGAAGCTGGTCTAATTCCTGCCTTTGTTCTTTTATCTTCTCTGGGCAGTGTAGCCCCTCACACCAGCACCTCTGCCCAGGAGAGTCTAGCTGAATCCAGTGAAGTGGCGAGTTCTGCTACAACACCCAAAGCACGTCAAGACATTTTCAGCCAGGCGGTGGTGGAGCACACCTTTAATCCCACCACTCAGGAGGCAGAAGCAGGCAGATCTCTGTGAGTTCAAGGCCAGCCTGGTCTACAAGAGCTAGTTTCAGGGCAGGCTCCAAAGCTAGAGAAATTCTGTCTTGAAAAACCAAAAAAAGAAAAAGAAGAAAAAAGGCCAGCATCTTCTCCCGCCTTGGCTTCCAGCTGCTGTGTCCCTCCAAAGCGGAAGGAGAAATAGACTCACAAAGTCCATGTTACCAACAGTGCTTCTGAGAGCAACTCTCTATGAACTCCGCATGTGCACACTGGATGGGAAGACCCCCATCCCACTCCTCTCTAGTCCTAAACTGGCTGTGAGACCCCAGTCTCTGCTCTCCTCACTGAGAGCCACTAGCAGCAGAGAGGTCACACAGGGCCTGGGTCCCTCAGTGGGGCAACCTAGCAAGTGTTTTTCAGTTAGTCTCCTTATGGGCATTTCATCTTGTTTATCGCAGAGTTTCCAGGGCTCAGCAAAGTGGAGCACACAGTAGGTGCTCGAGCTGCTAAACTGAGCTCACATCCAGGCACAATACTAGGACATGAGGTCAGGTGAGAATGGGGTGGGGGTGTCATTTTGGCTAATGAACCTGCCTGGGCAAAAGTTCAAAGTCCCAAGATGGGGTAGTCCCAAGCATCCTTCAACCCTACCCAGGCGGCACAGGCACAGCAAACAACACCGTAGGCTGGCTGCCAGGAAGCTGGGCTTTTAGTCACTGTGGGTGTTGGCTTCAGAACTAATTGAGAGGGAATCGACCCAACTAGATGTGGGCGCCAGCAAGCCCAGGACACCAGGGTTCTATTTCTGGCCTTGTCTCTGCCTCCTGGCCTGACCTTGGCCCTGCCCTTGCCTGAGCCTCAGTTTCTTCCTCTGGAAAACAGGAGCAAAGCCTTTTCCCCTTTGCCCCTGAGGTTCGATAAGGTTTAAAAGGAGTACCCAGGAGACTGTCCTATGTCTTCTTGCTTTCTGGCATGAATTTTAATAAAAATAATATCAAGAGTAGTAGACCCAGGGGTCCTGAGGTGTGGAGTTCAAGCCCCCTCCCTTCTCTTGTTGGGGGAGGAAACATTCCAGTGGCCCTAGGCAGGGAGGTGAGGGGGGGACTGGCCCCATCAAGATTTATTAATCTGCTCCCAGGAATTCCACCAGGGAAGGGTGGAAGTATCAGCCGAATAAATATCTCACCTTCCCAAGCCTGGAAAAGGAAGCCCTTTAGGAACTAGAACCCTTTAACTCTTGTCTGCTCAGCAGGACTGGGACTGGTAACCAGCTCACTTCCCACTTCCCACTCCCCATCCCTCCTCCAGGTGTGGGTGGGATGAGGCCAGGGGCCCTGCCAGGGAGCCATGGTGATGAGCTAGGGGCTGGGTTTCAGCCAAGCCTGAGGAAGGAAAGGTCAGTTCAGCCTTTCACCCAATATGGCTGCTGGGAAATCTGGCCAGCCTGGGTTGAACTGGCCCCACCCAGGGCAGGAGGCTGGCCAGCACTGCTTCTAGCCAGAGGATGGCCAAGACAGAATTCAGCAGGAACTCTAGATCCCCCAACCCCAGCACAGCCTGTGTACCCCAGGGCCTACAGTGTGCACACATCCACACGCAAGCACATGGGCACACACACACACACACACACTATCCCTTTAGGAAGTGTCCAGCAAACACGTCATTGTGTGTTCATCTGCCAGGTGGGCTGGGTGCAAGGTGACGGAAGTAGACCCAGCCCTCCACTAAAGTCTAGTGACTTCCCTAAGTATTCACTTCAGCAACAGCCGATGCCTTCCCGAGCTCACCAAGTGCTCTATTTCCCCACAATCCTCCCCACACAACCCAGCCAACAGTGCCCTTCCCTCACAGACCCTAGAACACCTGCCTGGGTAGCCACACACCCAGTAGAACTGTGTGCCTGCCTCTCCAGCTGGCAGAGGCTCTGGTCTACCTCACAGTCTGACCCTCAGCCCTAGGAGCTGACAACAGCATCTCCCCACCTATGAGAGCCAGAGCTCAGAGAACCCAGTAATGTCTCCTTTCCGTCATCCTCCGGGTTCCATCTTTCCTAATAGATCCTGCTCTCTCCATCCTTCCCCAAGTGACTGCACAGTTTGCCCTGTGCCCTGATCTCAATCCTGTCCTCTGCAGTGGAAGCCAGTGCTGCAAGGAAGGATGGCGTGAAGGAGAAGCAAAGCAGTCTCTGACCTTTGAATGACAGACGGACGCGAGGTGTAGCGGGAACCTGGTCCTGGATGGGGGCGGCAGGCCAGGCCCCGGTCAGCAGGGAAGCCCACAGGATGAGGCCAGTGCAGAGCATCATGGAGGGGCCTAGGGCCCAGGGACCAGGCTCCAATTCTCTGAACACCTGGGAAGAGAACAAGTTAGGAAAATGTATGAGCCATTTCTCTTTTTCTTTTTTTTTTTGGTCAGAGAACATATAATGATCCTCCTGCCTTCACCTAAGTGCTGGGATTACAAGCAAACAGCACCTTGCCTACCTTCCCTTGTTCAACCTCTAACCAAATTACCTCAGTTTCCCTCCTTCAACAGAGAGTGACGGCATCTCCATACTCACAACTCTAGACTCAGGACAAAGCTCATACTTTTTCCTGCCTTCCTTTGGGGGAAGATCACCAAAGAGCTTGAAGTCCAAGCTGTAGTGGAGTAGCTGGGAGCACCAGAACTGAGGGGAGTACCTGGAGACACAGCCTTACCCCCCTCCTGTCCCCTCTGTTACATGCTGGAACACATGCAGATGATAGAAACCCCTCTGTGGTTCACAGCAGGTTCCCACACTGTGCCCACAACCTGCAGAGAGGCTCTCTCTTCTACTCCTAGGTCTGCTTGAGCCAATGCACTCCTCCCAGGGCAGGAAAATCTGGACCTAATAATAGTGGAGGGGAATCATGGGAGAACGGGGAGCAAGAAGGAGACACGCTGATGTCCCAAAGCAGGGGAGATGACACCAGCCAAAAAAGAAAAGTCAGAGAATAGCAGGACTCACATTTACTAAAAAGCAGAAAACAGGAAGCACCCAGGTTAGACAGGCAGAAGGACTTCCTCCATGAAGAAGTACCAGCTCAGGAATCAGAAAGGGTGCTAGAATGGCCAGTGGACCTGTGATAAACTGTGCACCAGCTACACTGCTCCTTCAAAGTCACCCACATCTCTGGCAGGTCCAAATTTTAATACTGTGTTTTTCAAATATTGTCTCCCCAGGCAGGCTGGCTGTTGGTTAAACGCAGCACAGCACAGTTGTTGAAACATATTGCTCCTCCTGATACAAATCCTTGCCAACCCCCACCCCCCACCCAGGAGCACTGGGGTGGGGGCATTAAGAATAACAGCCTCATCCCCCCAGATCTGCCCTGTTTATCCCTTTTCCCATGGGAGGCAATATGAGACCCATTTTTCAGGCCACCAGGGTGTGTATGTGTTGGGATAGGGCTGGGATACGGTGGCCTGTTACTCCCCCAACCAGGACTGTTCAGGGCTCCACTGTGGACTTCTGGACTCCAATGCCCTCCTCAGACCCAGCCCCCAGCCCTGGAGCCCTGCCTTGCCTGCCAAGGCAAACCACTTGGTGGTTCCTCAGACAGGAAGTGCAGCTCCAGCGGTGCTTGCTGAGTGCCTGGCTCACCTCTCCTTCTCCCCATCCCAGATGCTCTCTCCCAGGGAGGCTGGCTGACTGGGGGAGGGGAGAAGCAGACCCAGCCCCCTCCCGTCTGCTGGGGGCACAAAGCTAGTGCTGACAGAATTCAAGGCAGGCTCTGGCAGGGAGGCCGGGGAGCAAAGGGCTGTGCAGCCTCCACCACCCTAAAGGTGAGTTTGGAGGCCCCCATGAGCAGCCCTGCATACCCACACATCCACGCCTGCATACCCACACATCCACGCCTGCGTGCCCACGCACGTCTTTACAAGCAGGAGTTTGCTCAAGAACTTGACCTGCTAGTGGGGTGGGGCTCAAGGAAGCTAGGAGGGCAAGATGCTGTCTGAGTCCCTGAGAGCTTTGATCAGGGGGTTCATGTCAACCCCCCCATGACCTCCTTTTTCCAGTATCCATCTTCACAGTGACAAGGTCAGGGTCACCAAAGCTAGTGTTGGGCTCACACAAGGTGTCCAGAAAAGTAGGGGAATCTTCCCATGAGGCTCCTACAGGGACCTCCCACAATTTTCTGGCCCTTGAAAGAGGTAAATGGGGCGGGGTGATGAAGTCTCTTGGGACTTCAAGACCAAATTCAGGGTCCCTCTTTGGCAGCCTAGCAGTGAGGACAGAGGAAAGAGAAGGAAGAAGGACAGAGGAAAGAGGGAGGGGGCTCCTACAGTCCCTTTCCTTCAGGCAGCCCCTGGCTTCCTTCCATTCAGCCTTAGCCCCCTCAAAACCCCCGCGTCAGAATCAGCTCAGGTAGATGGACAGGGGAGAAACTGTCACCGCCACCTGGGAGCCCACCAGGAGGAAAAACCAAAAGGAGGGGAAGAAAGCTGGCGGGAGGGAACAAGGGAGGGAGGCAGCAGGCGGGAGGAGGAGAGAGGGAGGAGAGAGGGAGGGACGGAGGAGAGACGCCTGAACAAAGAAACGACGAGCTGGGGCTGGCAAGGGGTGCAGGGAAGGGGCGGACAGAGGAAGGAGTCCAGAGGCACCTGGGGGCGGGACAGGGGGCCAGGTGGTCAAATTGTTCAGTCTGATCCAGACCTCCCAAGCTTATAGTGTGTGCGTATATGGGGGGGCGGGGGAGCCCGTCTCAGCAAAGGGAGGTTGGCTCCTCTAGCTAACAACTGCCTCCATCGAAGAGAGGCAAGAACAGGACTACGGGGGAACGCAGGGAGAAAATTACTAACAGCACCCCATCAGCTCCTCAGCTATTCCGCCCCACACACCCCAAGACTCCTTCCTGGATCCTTAGCTTTCCCCCTCCCCCAACACTTCATGGGTCGGGAAGCAGACCTGCTGGGCCTAAAACCCCCTTTTGTGGCCAGGGTTTCCCAGTCAAGGTCACCTGGGCCAGGCTCCATCCCTACCCCCCCCAGGTATGCAGAATAGCGGGGGCTGAGGCCGGGCTTCTGGCCTTCTCGCCAACCCCCCACCTTCCTACTTCCGGGCCTGGCTCCTTTGGAACTAAGGGGGAACAGTGGGGGTGGCTATGCCTGCATCCTTGCCTAGTCCACGGGTCTATCTAGGCACACCCCCTGAGCAGCCGGAAAAGGCCCTGCTCCATCCCACCACCGCTGGGCAGTTCCCCCCCCCGCCCCCGTCTGTAACTAGGGTAGCGGATACTGGTGAAACCGAGCGAATTCATGGGGACAGGAGTCCTTCCACCTGGCCCTGATCCAGGGTGGACATGAAGGAGGTTTCAGCTTTCAGATGTTAATGAACGGGTGGCAAAACGCACCTATTTCAAGACTAAGGACTTAGTGGTCCAGCTGGGCCCCTAGCCCTAGTTCCAAAGGCCTCTTCATCTTGACACTTTCCTTGCCTCACCTGCCCTAGGGAACCCCCTCACCCCCGCTGTCCCTTGCCCATTTCACCACTAGGGCCCGTGGCTCAAACTGGGGCTTGACTGCAGGCTCTTCCAACTTACCAACACCTCACATACAGGGAAACCCCTAAATCCAAGCAGGACCAAGATGCAGTTGGGGGCCAGAGGGTCGGCAAAGGGCTGGAAGAAAAGCCCTTTGGAGGCAGATCTCTTGCCCTGCTGTTCCGGGTGAACCTCCACGTGGGGGCTTCCCATTTAGACCTTCCCTTGAGGCCGACCTGTCTTCAGACTAGGGCCATTGAGGCAGTGCATGCGCACCGACTGGGAAAGAGTGCTACTGCAGGCGTCAGCGGAAGACTAAAACAGAAGGATCCGAACTCCCACTCCGCGAGGGTGAGGGTATCCACCCAAAACCTTGCGGGGGTAGAAAAAGTTAATTCTTCACACACCGGTGACCCGGCAGGCCACATCACCCGGTCACACATCTTTACACCGCCCGGAAGCCGCGGGGTCCCCGACACCGGGACAGGTATGAAGCACACCCTCGTCCTGTCGCCTGGTGCCCGCGGACAGTGCGCCACGGCTAGCCAGACCCCGCGCACGGTACACTTCTAAGGAGTTGCAGTGCCGCGGGTCCCAGTGGGGTCGGGGGGTCGCGTTCCCTCTGTACTCACCTCGTCCACGGCGGCGGAGCCTGGGCGCCCGGGCAGTGGTAGCCGCCGCAGCAG
>LOJH01004509.1:11131-33544 GCA_001685095.1 Ellobius talpinus | reverse complement strand
ACCAGATCTCATTACAGATGGCTGTGAGCCACCATGTGGTTGCTGGGAATTGAAGTCAGGACTTCTGGAAGAGCAGCCAGTGCCCTTAACCGCTGAGCTATCTCTCCAGCCCCCTTCTTCACTCTCTTATTCCTTGCCTCCCCCCCATTCATTCATTCCTGGGGCTGGGCTGGAGGCAGCTAGCCCTCTGCTGGCCTTGCTGCATGCAACTTCCTGTAGGGAGGGTGCCTGGCAGGTATTATGGGGGATCTTCCAACCTTGTCTGGGAAAGGTATTGGAGGAATTCTTGGTGGAGAGGGTGTGGTGGCTTTGTTTTGGGGCTGCAGAGTGGATGGAGGTCAGAGCCCTCAAAGTCCTTGAAGGCAGAGTGGACTCTGAGCCCAGGAGGGAGCTTGCATTAAAGGTTGATGTGGAAGACAGGACATATATACTGGGATCTTGGGATGCTGGTGAGGGCAGAGACAGCATGTAGGGCTTTCCGCACTCCTCCATCCTGTCACGGAGGGGACACTGAGAACCTGCCAGACAAAGGCTGGCAGCTGGGGCCTCAGGACAGACGGAGCCTCCGTCTGGGAGCAGAGAGCGGAAACTGCCTGGGGCTTGGCAGCTGCTGCTGGCTTGGTAGAGGTTTGGCCTGGGAGCCGAGTGAAGGTGGGTAGGGCTGAGGAACAGACCCTGAAGCCCACAGGGATGTCTGTCCTTGAGGCACACTAGATAACCACAAGGCAGGGGACAGATGGACTTGTGTCCAACCTCTGGGCCCGCTCTGGCCCTGTACCTGGTTGTTAGATCAGCCAGCTGAGCTCCTGAGGGGGCATCTGGGAGATGCCTTCTCCTCTGGGGCCCTCTCTGGACCTGAGTTGCACCCTCCAGTGGCCCTTTGAGAGATGGTGGCCTACAAACACAGAGAGGTCTGGCTGGACCCTGCTTACCTGGGGGCTCCCAACAGAGGTTTGCCTGTTTGAAGATGGGCACCATGTAGCCTTCCTTGAGGCCGAGACGGTGGGCACTCAGATGGGAGTGCAGAGATGAGGCAAGAGTGTGGGGTAAGTGCTCTGGAGAGTCTGGGTTTGAGTCTAGGCTCTGCTGAGTGACCTTATCCAAGCCTCCCTCCCTCTGAGCCTCAGTTGTACACTTCTACTTTCCTTTCCTTTCCTTCCTTCTTTCTTTTCTTTCTTTCTTTTTTCAAGGTAGGGTTTCTCTGTATAGCCCTGGCTGTCCTGGAACTCAGAGATCCCTCCTGAGTGCTGGGATTAAAGGCACATGCCACCATTGCCCAGCCCCTCACTTTTGCTTATATAGCTGTACTGAGATGAGACTCAGATGCCATGAAGTGTAAACAGTCTCCTTACCCATGGCTTCTCTCCCTATGCTCAGCCAACCATAGCACGGCAATAATAAATGGGAAAATGGTTCAGAAAGTTCAAACTGTGCATCTTTCTAGTCAGGCTTGATGGCGAACACCTTCAATCCCAGCACTAGGGAGGCAGAGGCAGGCAGATCTCTGTGAATTGGAGGCCAGCCTGATCTACAGAGTGAGCTCCAGGATGGTAAAAGATACACAGAGAAACTGTCTTGGGAAAAAAATGTACATCTTTCTGAATGGCTTGGTTAAATCCTGAGCTGTCCTGCTGGCTTCTGTCTGGAAGCACAGAGCTCATGCTGTGTGTGCACATGCACATCACTTAGGACCAGATGGGCTGCTGCTGTGTTACCAGGCTGGTGTTCAGCTGACCTCTGCTATGCTTACCAGTGGCCCTAGCATCAGGAGTGGAGATGCATACAACGTGCCAGGTGTAAGACCTGGAAGGACGCTGGGCCCCACGTGGCTGCAGGCAGTCTGCCTGAGTTCTCAGCACCCTCTGGGAGCCACAGGAGGGTGGAAGCTGCTGTAATTCAGAGTTGTGTAGTATGCATCCAGAATGCTGCAACCGTCGCCTAGTTTAGGTTTTTCCTTTTTTTTTTTTTTTAAACAGGGTTTCAGGTAATCCAGGCTGGCCTCAAGCTTGCTGTGACGCAAAGATGACCTTGAACTCCTGAGCCTCCTGCCTCCCAAGTGTGGGGTCTACAGCTGTATGCCACCATGCTTGGTTATTTTGGAACATTTTTTACCCTGTGCCAAGGTCGGTGTTCCCCTGTGCCCGGCTTGCGCAGTCCTAGCAGTCTGCATGCTGCC
Source organism: Ellobius talpinus (assembly GCA_001685095.1). Taxonomy (NCBI): domain Eukaryota; kingdom Metazoa; phylum Chordata; class Mammalia; order Rodentia; family Cricetidae; genus Ellobius; species Ellobius talpinus. Next base: position 31,368 of record LOJH01004509.1, on the reverse strand, counting down.
GGGCTGGGCACTCCCTCCAGGAGGCTGCGTGGCGCGAGGGCCACAGAACTGACTTTTGAGGTTTACTCACGCAGCAGCCTATGCCATCTATGTAGCTCTCTCTGCCGAGCAACATTATTCTGTGTGGATGGGTCCTGCTTTATGGATCCTCGCGTCGGGTGAGACAGGCGAAGAACAGGGTCACCTGAACACCAGCATGGTGACACGGTAATGGTCCATCTGGTAACAGAGATGTTCCTACCTTCATGTCTCCGTGGTGTGGGTCCTGTGCCTCCAGGCAGGCCTCAGCAGGGCAGTCAGAACAGCTTCAGCTTTTGCCTCTTCTCAGTGCCACAGCTTTTCTGTTCTTCATTGCATTTATTTTATCTATTTATTATTGGGTGGAGGTTAGAAGACACCTTGTGGGCCTCTGTTCTCCCCTCTACCATGTGAACTCTGGTGATCAACTGAGGTCATTGATCTTGGCAACAGGTAGGTTTGTAAACTGAGCCTTCTCACCTGCCTTTCTTTTCTGTTTAAAACAAGAAAACAATAGAATTCCTGGGTCTTATAGGCAACTCCATGTTTCACATTCTGAGGAACTGCTGGCTGCGTTTTGGAAGTGGCCATGTTGTTTGATGTCCCCCTGGCGGGGTCTGAGGTGGTCTCCCCTAAAGCTTCACCAGCTAGCTGTTGTCTGACTTCTGAGCACAGTGGTCCCTGCATCCCTCAGGTGTCTGTGGGATGACACAGCGGGCAAGGTACCAAGCTCCCGACGACAGTGGGCAAGAGCTTGTTCCTTGAGGGGCTGTTTTGGAGGCCTAGCACTTGTAGGTGCTCAGCTGAAGGAATCAGACTGTTTGGGGAGCTGGGACTGCAGACCCTACCCTCTGAGAGCAAGGTGGGGTGGGGGGTGTGAAGGGATCTGCCCATGGGCCACCTGCTGTGCCCAGGCTCCATACTTCTCATGGAGTTCTGCCCTGGGTCAGGGTTTACAGAAGGGAGATTGAGGGTCAGGTGAGCAGCTTGCCGAGAAGGGAGGCTCTTATGGGGGCCGCGGTGTCAGGTCCCCTGACCCTTTGAGGTTAGTGAAGTTATTAAGTTTATATAAGCAGAGCAAAGAAACCACATTTCAGAGGTAAACTTCTGCCCCAGGTCATGCAGCTGCAGAAAGCCAGTGCTGGGATTTGGACCCTCCTTGGTCTAGCTTGAGTCTCTGCTCATTTGAGGAACTATGTGACTCCCAGGAATCAGGTTGGAGGCGGGGGGGGGGCAAGTGTGGTCCTAGGCAGGCCCCAAGTGCTCTGCCTGTCAGACCTCCCTTGTGTTTTATGTGAGTCTTTCTGGTCACTTCGGTTTCTACATGGACCTAGGGATGGTGACTCCTGAGGCCTCCACTGCCCAGAGCATCAGAGTCTGGCCTGTTTGTCTTCTTATATGAAGTAGCTCTCCTCCTATGGTGCAGATTTGGGAAGGATGGGACCCGAGGCCCTAGCATATGAACTCACATGGGGTAAATAACCTGTTAGACTCATGGAGAGGGCGCTGCTGCGGCTGGAGGCAGCAGAACAGTAGGAGCTGGTGGGGCTCAGCTGATGTTGGCTTTGTATCTTAGTCCCATTTCTGTGAGACTCAGGGCCAGTTGCCTCACCTCTCTGAGCTGTGGTTCTCATGTGTGAAATGAGGGTAAGACCCCATCAGGGAGGCATTTGTGAAGAGAACCCAGGCTGTGTGCATCTAATGAACTGGGCCTGTGGTGAGCGCTCCCTCTTGGGAGCATCACTGTTCTTCATGGTAGTGATGGAGTGATCCAGGTGTCTTCCTGAGAGATGCCCTGGGAAGCACCATACTACAGTCTGGGCCCATGTGCCCTCTTGGAGGTTCAGGGGTTCTCTGGCACAGGATTCAGACAGGGGGTCAAGTCCTGTTGGGGCACACTGGTGGCCTTAGTGTCCTTATCTGTACATGAGATGAGAAGAGCATATGACCCAACGTGGTCAAACAAGCCTACAAAGCCCACTGAGGTCCAAGGATGGGAGCTGGGGTATCCCCTTGGCCAGAGGCCAAGGCCTCCATGGGTGGTTCTTCTTCACACAACTTGGGGCTGGGGACAGTGTGTCAGGGTGGTCTCAAGGGTGCCATACAAGAGCAGGTGACTAAGACGGATGGGGTGGTGACCAAGTTGTCTCAGCCTAGGCTGGGGAATTCTCTAGCTTTCTAAGACTGATCACTGTTGTTCATTCAAATGCAGGAGGCAGAATGTGTGCCATGGAGTGGCTGCCTGCACCCCATGTCTAGGGGGTGGCAGGTGAGTGCCTGTGTCTAGGGCCAGCATGGTGAGAGCGATGGTCTGGAGGCAGCTAGGCCCACTAACCTCCAGCTACAGCTAGCTACCTTTTGGGCAATGTCCACTGAGGAAGAGGGCCGAGGAGGTCCCTGACCAGCAGATGGTGGGGGAACACAGGAGGCCATGCATGGGGTCAAGAACTGACATCCTTTCAAGACTGATGCAAAGCACTGGGAAACATTAGACAGCTCTAGACAGTCCGCTGGCCTCTGTGGCCTCTCTGAAATATAACATGGGGATGTCGCTTTCGTGACACGTTCTGCTAGGCTGGCTCAACTCCATGTATGTTTAGTAGCCTCCCTTTGGAACTTGAAGGTGATGGTATTAAACTACTAACACGTCCTTGGCCCAGCTTCCATTATGGTGCCCAAGGAAGGTCCTGCTGCCTTTATTTTGTCTGAAAGGGCAGGCTGATGGAGTTGGTGTCCATCCAGGGCCACTCAGACAGTGGTCACTTCAGCAGCCCAGCTGTCCCTTTCCCGGCAGTCAACGGACAACTTTTCACTTTTCTGAAACACTCTTTCAAAACAAGTTTCAAAAAAAGCAAGCAAGCAAACAAACAAACAAACAAGCAAATAAACAAAAAACACACAAAGTAACAGCTCCTGGAAAGCATTCAGGCCTTTTAGGGGCCTAATTAGACAACATGGGTGTGTGAAAATACAGTTCTTGACAGCTACATACTAGTCCATGTCCCCTAACTTATTTAACAGTCTCCTGTTGTTGGGAATGTAAGTTGCTTCCAGTTTCCCCTCTTAGAAAGAACACTGCCCTGGGCTTCAGTTCTTGGGGGCCCAGTCCCAGCAGGTTGGGGAAGGTCTGGCTTAGAGGGGTCCTGACTTGAACTTTGCAGCTAGAGATTTTTTTTTCACTTTACCCAGGGGAAATAGAAGCATGTTTGGAAGTGAGGAGGAGCTCACTGTTGGGTTGGGTTGTGTGTGTGTGGGTCACTGCCATAGTAGGGATAGAGCTTTTGGGGCACCAGGGAGTTGGGGAAGGCGATCGAGGGAGGCTTTGCTGATACCCCTTCTCCCAGCACACAGCACACAGCAGGGAAGGGGTGCAGCTGCCATCTTGACTCCCTTTGTAGAAAAGTTGGCGGGCTGGGATGTGCTAAGGGGGGGTTGCTCTCTGTGCTGCCCTGTGGGGGTAGGGTAGGGCGGAGGGAGGTGGAGTTGGGAGTATGAGAGGGAAGGGGTAGGGACTGAGGTATCTATGCTGTCATTGTCACCCCTGGCCATCCTTCTGCCCAAAGTCTGGCCACAACCCACATTCCTGCAGAGAGGCTATGGGTCTCCCTGGTGGAGCTGGTGAGCATGAGAGGCATTGAGTTCTCACAGGGCTGAGGGCCTTTGGGGACGGAGCACGGGGACCCTGGGGCTCTGCTGAGAACTTTCCTTCGCTAGCCCCACTCCAGGAACCAGCCATCACCCCTGTGTCTTTGGACAAGTCGCTCCCCTTCTCTGCTGCTTGCCCAACTTCTCTGGACTGCTCCCCTTTCCCCATGCCCATCTCTGCATCTTTGGGAAGAGGGAATTGAACACTATGATCTCTCAGGCCTAGTTTAGACTTAAAATTGAGGTCTGGTGTGGGGACGGATAGGTGCTGCGGGAAGACCAGCTAAAGATGAGCCAGCACCAACAGTCCACCCGGCCGCACATGCTCCTTGTACACTGCCTGAGCAGATCTTCACAACAGTTCTAGGAAGCATAAGGTATTATTGTCACTGTTCAGCCAAATACAGGCTCAGGGAGGTTATATAGTTTGCCCAAAGACACCCAGCACATAGGTAGAGCTTGAGTTGAACCCAAGACAGTCTGAGCCTAAAGCTAGGCTCCCAGCCCAGCTCACATTGTCTCTGGTCACCAGGACAGTGGAGCCCCAGTCTGGCTAATTAGGAGAAGGAAGCTGGGGCAGAATTAATTACACTTGATTTTGTCCTAGCTTTTGCAGCATGATTAGCGGGGCACAGGGTGCTGGGCTCCTGGCCCCTGGTGGCTGACCTAATTTATGTGTCTGAATGCTTCTGCCCCTCTCCCTGTCTTTCCCCTCCTCCAGCCTCTCTCTTTAGCCTCTGTGTGGCTTTGGCAATGCCACTCAACCTCTCTGGGCACCAACAGTTTCCTCTATGTCTCCTCCAGGAGGAGGAGGCTGAGGCTTCAGTTCTGTAATTGTGGAGACATTAACATAACTGGCAATCAGCTGTCACTCAGTCACTTACCGGGTGTCCTGTTCATCATTTGCATTGTCCTGGCTGCTTTTCCCAGTGGCTCACGATTCCTGCCCTTACCATCTCATTTCACGACGACAAGGAACCAAAGGACCAGACTCTGCGCTGTCCTGTCTCTCTAGAAGGTCCTGGTGGGGGAGGAAGTAAAGATGGCCCCTTGGGACTTTGTTGGTGTCTTAGAAGGGCCTCTGAGTAAGGGAGGTGTCTCTGAGCCAGTGGCTGCTGTGTACTGATGGGACATGTCTGACACAAGGCCTCACCTAGCCTGGGCCTGGTCAGAGAGTCAGGGGAGATGGAGGAGGAAGCCTTCTGCCTAGGCACTGGTGAGCTCAGCACCTCCCTGCTATGAGGAAAGGGGCCTGTGGGCCAGCAAGTAGTAACTAGGGGAGGCTCTTTACCATAGGGCCAGATTCCCCCACATCCCCGGGCAGGGGTCTGGTGTCTCTGAGGGTTGAGGCTGTGGGTTGGTTCCAAATGAATGTGATAAGGAGGGAGGAACATTGTTTCTGAACACGTGCCCAGGAGTTTGTGGCATTCTATGAGGACAGAGCCATGAGTCTGGAGGGGCCTGCTCCAGGGTGAGGGGCCTGTAGAGTTGTCAGGGTCCGGTGGCAGCCCAGACCAGAAATTATTTCTCTGGATCAGGCCCCAACATAAACTATCTCTCTCTGGTCTGGTGCGGGAATAAAGACACAGTTCACATGGCTCATCGGGAGGGAGATTCTCAGTGATCCCTCATAAAATCCTGAGTTCATATCCTGAGAAATCCCTCTCGCTTCATTCTCCAAACAGACTTATATATCAAAACATAAACTGAGGGGGAAAATCATTAGCATTCTGTTTCCTAGGTAACCAGGTGAATGGCTTTTAGCACGTCCACATCTACCTGTGTCTCCTCTGTCACGTCTTCCTGGTCTGTATGCTAGCTCAGTCACGTAGGCTTGAATTAGAATCTCTCTATTCAGGCATCCTCCAAATTACAGAGAAGGAGCAGAGCAACATCCCGACTTTTCGTTAGGGTAGCGACAGCCTGTCTGGAAGGGTATGTGACCACCTCAGGTGTGGCCTACGGCTTGAGAGCCTGGCTGCCATACCATATAGAAATATGGGCCTACGTGGAGTCTGTGGGAAGGTGTGTGCTGTGAAACAGAGGCACTCTCTGAGGCCACGCCCAAGAGCAGGTGGAGCTGCAAGCACAGGCAGGTGCTGAGCGCTGGCTGGGGTGAGTGGCAGGCCGAGCAAATCGGCTGGGCCACACCTGTAGAAAGCCTGGGCCTTGGCTGAGCATAGTGTGGCACCTGGGGAGAGGGACCAGGGTTGAGGGTAGTGCTCATGCCTTGGGTAGAGGCCAGCCTGAGGATAATAACCCCTGGGGGTCATGATGATGATGGCCTGATGCGCAGGTCAACACTGGCAGAAAACAAGTGAGGGGTACATCTGCTCATGGTGTGTGCCGGACCAGGGGGTGGTGCTGTGGGTGTGAGTGTGAATGGATCAGATTCAAGTTCTGTTGTTTATATTTGAGGGGATCAGGCAACACAAGCAAGAGTGCCATGTGGCCTAGGAGCATGTGTGTGTACAGAGCAGACACTGGCCCATGGAGGTAAGCCTTGACACACGTAGTCCTGAGTCTGGTGAGTGGGGACAGTGGTAAGCCATTTGTTCATGTCCTCTAAGGTGTGTGCACAATTGGGGTATGCTAGACACACAAGTGTGTGCTGGCATACATTGCTGATAAGCTCTACTGAGCATGTGCATTGGGGTCTGGCAGTGCTGCCTGTAACTGTTTCCATTGGGCTCTATGTCTGCTGAGGTGTATATATGTGCACAGGTGTGTGTGTGTATGTGCACAAGTAAATGTGTATGTTCTGGGGTATGTGTGTGCATGTGTGTATATATAAGTGTGTCTTCTGCTAAAGGGCATATATCCACTGGGATGTGTATGAATGGATAGTATATATATGTGTGTGTGTGTGTGTCTGCTGGGGTGTATGTATGTTGGTGTGTGTGTATATGTGCTGGGGTGTGTATATGTGTGTTTGTGTGCATGTGTGTGCATGTGTGTGCATGTGTGTGTAGTTGAGTGTATGTCCAAAGGGGTGTGTATTTGTGTGTGTATGTCGTTATGTGTGTGCCATGGTGTTGTGCTAGGGTGTGTAGCTTACACATGTACACATTAGCCGTGTCTCCTCTCAGGCACTATGTGTACATGCTGAGGCATGGGTGCCTGCAGGCTGCTCCATCACAGGAGGCTGTAGTCTGGCTCTGTGGAGAGCCACATGGAGGGTCAGACAGCGAGAGGCCAACGGGGTTCACGGCACTAGGAGTCTGTTCTTTACGGAGCTGACAAAGAACTGTGTTTGGTCTGTGTGAAGCATTCAGGGGTGAGATTCTGTCTGTGGCCCCCTTCTCAGTTTGTGACATTTGGATTTCTCTATTGCTGATTGAAGATTGTCACCCTCCATCCCTTCTGCTGTCCCCTGGGAGTGAGCCAGCAGCATCCCCAGTATTCTTGCAGTCTTTATCTTCCTGAGACCCCCAGGGTGACCTCAGGGTGACTGGGCTATCAGCTCCCGCCCTGTCCAGGCAGCTCATCATGGAGGAAGGGTGTCTGGTGGAGGCATGCTTGGGAAATCATTGAGGCTGCCTCTCCCTAGAAGCCTCTGATGAGTGTGAGGCTAAATTGAGATGTGAGAATTTTCCCCCTCTCGTTCTCCCCTCCCCTTCTCCCCGGGCCTGCCTGCTCTGGCCTTTCTCCTCTCCATCCCTGCTGTCCTCTGATCCTTCACCATCTCACTCTCCCACACTCTCCAACCCTGTGGGGGAGCTGCAGCTTCTGGTCCTTAACTATGGAGAATATGGTTGTCATGGCAACTGTTGTCATGTCAATGGCTACTGAGCCAGGATGAATAGTATCTAGGTGAGTGCTACCTGAGTGGAGGCTGATAGGTTCATGAGAGGCTATATGCTCCTTTCTGAACTTGGAGCTGCATGGAACCCCCCACTTCTCTCAATGCCTCCAAAGGCATGCCGGCATGCTGCCTTCAATGGCTGCCTCTAGGTGAGTGTGTATTGGTGCATGTCTGTGTCTCTGGCTGTGTCACATGCAGGGTCTCTGTGGCTTTGGAGATGTTTCTAGGTTTATGCAAGCCCTTCTGAAAAGTATTGGTGGCTGGTATCATGTTGGCCACTGAGGAACCTTAAGTCCCCCATTTTAGCACCTGTGTTCACTCTTGTTTCGAGGTCTCTGGAATGACAGATCTCTTAGAATGTCCCTTCCTAACCTGTCTTGAAGGAAAGAAAGACAGAAATCCCTGCTTAGTCCCCATCCTACTGTGATATCTGACTTCTGGCTGGACAGCTAGTGGGATGGGCATCCAAAGCCCCCAAGAGACTCTAGCTTTTAGAAGCACGTGGCTCCTGCAGCCCTAGGACCTGGGGAGTGTGTGCTGGGCAGGGATGATCTGGCTGATGATGATAGGCTTGCTCTGAGCTCTAGGGATGTCGACAAAGGAGGAAGACCCAGTGATTAGTCACGGGGACAATTACACTAATTGTTCCACCCCATGACTCACTGGTAGAAAGTAAATACTGATTAATTCATTAGTTCCAGACGTGTGTGTGTGTGTGTGTGTGTGTGTGTGTGTGTGGTGTATGAGGGGTATCTCCTGGCTCCCTGCCCTGGCTGGATTGGCTGGGTCTCTGGAGCAGTGCTGGTGTACCAGGGCCCATGAGTGGCAGGGGTGTGAGATGCTGAGTGCAAAATGCTGTGCCTATTTAGTTCCTCCCCTTGCTTGCACAGTTTCCTGCCTACCCCCTGATAGCTGGAGCTGATACCCAGGCACTAACTGAGACCTCCTGATCCCTGGGATCGGTTTTCATTGTCATGTGCAATTGCTCTGGAAAATGATTGACTTCCAAGGGAAACCCACCCACTGGCTAGACACGGGGCCCTCTATGACTTCTCAGCCCCACCTCCAGCCATCCCAGCTCCTATGCTGCTCCAGGAGCTAAACATGTCTCCTAACTCCAACTCTGTCCTTAGCCTACTCAGTACCAGGAACCTTGCTGGACATGCAGCCCCTCCTCATAGAGCATATCCTTCATAGACGGTGAATGGGGACAGCTCTCAACATCAGTACTTCAAAGCAAAACTGCTCATGAGCATCAGGCATCATGACTTGGGAGCGTAGGATGCTTTTCAGAAGTGACATTGGAGGTGGGAGTTGGAAGGATGCTGTAGGCAGAGACCAGCATGACTGAGAAGAAATGAGGGACCAGGAGCTGTGGAAGGTGCTAGGTGAAGGTGAAGGGCAGTCAGGGCCAGTACAAGGGAGGCAGCTGCCTTGACCACCCCAGGATGTCTTCAGCTTCCCTTGCCTGGGTGCTTTTCTCTCTGGATTTCAGTTGTAAGATGTAAATGCACCTGGCTTCAAGCTCACACCAGGATCTTTCCCCCAAAGCTCAGGGTGGGGACTGTGGCCAGGGTATACAACACATCAGGGCCACTTAGGGAATCTGCATACCTGTCTCTGAGGTCCTTAGTGCTGGCTGCAACTCTGGGTTTCTAAGGAGGGGGTACAGTTAGAGCTGGCAGTGCCAGCTTCAGGCTTCCTAGGTTCCAACTCTGAAGGGGTCATAGGCCTGGGGAGCTAGACCCTTGGAGAAGTCTACTGACCCCTGGAAGTAGAAGTATGGAACCTGAGCTGATGCTGGGCCCGCATATGTTGTGGGTTTAGGCAAGCAGGAGCTAACATTCTGTTAGGGGACAAGCTGGGGCTGGCTCAGTGTGAGCAGCCTCCTCTCCCCTATTCTAGCACTTCTCTCCTGGACTCTAAGCCTCTCCAGCACTGATGTCTGTCTACCTTCCTGCCTTTGGCAATTTGGGGTACCATTTGGATCCCAAACCTCATTTAACTCCTAACCCTCTGAGCAGCGGAGCCTCAATTTTCTCATCTGTGGGTTGGGCTGGTGCCTGCCCCCTTCCCAGTCTGTCTAGAGGATCCGGTGGGATCTTGTCTGTGGGTGCTCTTCACACTGAGGTGACTGGACCTGTGTTGAGTCTGCAGGATGTCAGGGTATTCTTGGCACTGTGCTCCATGAGGAGCCACTTTTTGTCTGCTGAATGCAGAAACTAAAGCACAAAGGGAATGGATAACCTGCCCCGTTTGCAAGCAACCTGTCTTGGTTTCAGACTCAGGACTGTGTGCTCTGAGCCCATCCTGTGTAAGGGGTCCCTTGCTATGGTACGGGCAGCCGGTGGTGCCTAGTGCCAGCTGGCTGGTAAGGGAGAGCCCTGCTGCCATGGCCTTGGGTAGGTGGGAAGTGGCTACCCGCCCACACCCAGCTCTCTGGAGCACATAGGGGTCACTCTGCCTGTGAATGTGCCTGCTGTCTTTTGGGCCTGTACAGGCCGATGCTTTGGGTGCCTAGCCCCATGTGTGTCTGTACCCTCCCAGGCTCAACGCTGGCGCAGCGAGAACTTTGAGAGGCCGGTGGACCTTGAGGGTTCGGGGGACGACGACTCATTTCCCGATGATGAACTGGACGACCTCTACTCAGGGTCTGGCTCTGGCTGTAAGTAATCTCCAGGTCTCCCTGCCTGTCTCTGGCATCTAGTACCAGCCCAGGAACCTTTAAGGCCACTTGAGTGAATCTTGTCACTGTATGGAGGTCAAGACCTCAAGAATGAAGAGGGCAGAACATCCTTCTGGTGGGGAGTAGGCTTGGGAAGCTCTCAGAGCCCGGGACTCTTGTTCCTGTGTCTGTGTGTGCAACCTAGGCCTGTCCCCAGTGCTGGGGCTCCAGCCCTCTGCACTAATTATATAGTGGAGGACATGGGAAGTCCTCAGCAGGGAAGACTTTTTGATCTAGTGTAGAGCAGGTGGCCCCTTGGATCCATCAGCAGTGGCCAAGCTCAGGGTGAGGGCAGAGCTACTAAAGGGCCTCAGGGACCCAGGATTGGGTTGCTGGCTCTGTCGTGGGGAAGGCCAGTTGGCTATGGGTCAGGCACCGATGTCTGTCTACCTTCTTGCCTTTGGCAATTTAGGGTACCCAACTGATCTAGCAGCTCTACCCCAACCTTGTGGTCAGGCAGTTGGGTGACTTCTGACTCCTTGCAGTGCCCCCCAATCTTTCTACTTGCTGAGGAGTTTACTTTCCTCTCAGAGGCCTTGGGAGGTGGGGACAGGAGTCAGTGTGGCCCTGGAGATTGGATCAGAGAGGGTGCTGAAATGGGCCAGCCAGAGGACGCGTGAAAAATGAGGTTGTCCCAGGCTCATGCTCCTGAACTGGCTGCTCCAGCTCTGCCTCTGGCCTCTCTGGAGTTGCTGCTTCAGACTGCTCCCTCACTAACCTGGTATCCTCCTCTGAAGTCTCCCTTCCCTGCTCTTACTCTCTCCACCTGCTCAGCCCTCAACGACCCTGGCTCCCCTTGGCCACTCCTCATATCTCCTCACTCGCTCCTCTCTCCCCTTCCCAGTCTCTTATCTTATCCCTCCCTGAATCATTTATGTGACCTGGGAAATGCCCCTCAAGATGGCCTCATCCCCTCTGGTCCTCTGCTTATGCCTGGGATGTGGGATGACTCAGGGTCCCTACTGCCTTGAGTTTGTGTGGGACATGTCCTTGGCTCTGGCCCTTCCCAAGAGCCAGGCCTAGTTGTCCTGTAACCACAGGGCAGAGGCTTTACTCACCAGTTGCTAGGACTCAGAGTGGGTTGGCAGAGTCACAGCAGACTGCCTGGAAGTGGTGGTGCCTGGAAGCAGATTTTGGCTAGGCACAGGCTAACTCATCTGATCAAACCACCTCCTTTCTTTCCTGTTTTCCTGGGGAAACTGGTTAGAGAGGGATGTGCTGCTGGGAAGGTAATGCCTGCCTGGGGATCTGGTGGTGAGGAGCACCCACTCCCCAGGGCTCTCCCTCTCCCCATCCCCCCAGACTTCGAGCAGGAGTCTGGCCTTGACACAGCCATGCGGTTCGTCCCCGACATGGCCTTGGCTGCACCCACTGCACCTGCAGTGCTCCCCACGACAGATATCCAGCCCGTGGATACCCCGTTTGAGGACCTGCTTTCTGAGCACCCCAGCCCGGAACCAGTTACCAGTCCCCCGCTGGTGACAGAGGTGACAGAAGTCCTGGAAGAACCCAGCCAGAGAGCCACCACCATCTCCATCACCACATCTACCACGGCTGCCACTACCACGGGGGCCCCTACTATGGCCACGGCACCTGCCACAGCAGCCACCACTGCCGCTAGCACTCCCGCGGTACCCCCTGCCACGGCTGCCACCGCTGACGTAAGGACCACCAGCATACAGGGGCTGCTGCCTCTTCCCCTGACCACAGCTGCCACAGCCCAGGCCACTACCCCAGCGGCACCTTCACCGCCCACTACTGTGGCTGCCTTGGACACAGAGGCCCCCACACCTAGGCTGGTGAGCACAGCTACCTCGAGGCCACGAGCCCTTCCTCGGCCAGTCACCACCCAGGAGCCTGATGTTGCTGAGAGGAGTACCCTGCCATTGGGGACCACCGCTCCTGGACCCACGGAGGTGGCTCAGGTGAGAAGAGTAGGAGAGGGTGTTCGTGCAGAGTGAGCAGAGGTGGGTTGGGCAGGGACCGGGAGGTGCCGGGGTGAGCCAGGCAAGGTGGGTCTGGTGTATATGCTGGGTGTGAGCCTCTGGATGGGGTTGAGGAATGTGAGCCTCTGGATGGGGTTGGAGAGTGTGAGCCTCTGGATGGGGCTGGGGAGTGTGAGCCTTTGGTTGGGGTTGGTGTGGGGGTGTGAGGTCAGAGAGCCAGGACAGGTGGGTGTGGCTACTATTGAGCCAAGACACCAATAGGGGATTAAGTGGATTTGTGGGTTGTAGTTGGGGAATGGTGGGTGGGCCTAGCTGGGAGTTCGGGTCAGGAGTGTATTAAGAGATTGCCAGGCTCGCCAGCAATCATGCCTTAAATCCCAGTACTTGGAGGCAGAAGTGGGCAGATCTCTATGAGTTCAAGACCAGCCTGTCCTACAGATTAGTTCCAGGTAGAGCTACATAGTAAGACCCTGTCTCAAAACAAAACAAAACAAACAAACAAAAAACAAAGAATAAAAAAGAGGTTAAAAGAATAAAAAAGAGGTTATCAGCCTGAATTTTAAACCCTCTTCCATCTTTTCTCTTTTTAGTCTTGAGACATTAGCTGGCAGTTGGTCCTTTCTATGCCTTCAACTCTTCATCTTTGAGGGAAAGACCAGAGAAGGTAGTGGACGTGGTGGCTCATACCTGTAATTCTAGCACTGGGGAAGCTGAGGCAGGAGGATTGCTGCAAGTTCAAGTCAGCCTGGGCTACACAGTAAAACTGTTTCAGAGACAGAGATGGAGACAGAGAAAGACAGGGAGAGAGAGGCCTGTCATTGTTTGCAGATGGCATTTCCTGACACGTGGCTATTCTTAGAACCCTGGAACAGCAAACCAACTAGCTGCTCAGCGGTTGTCACGGTCACCTTCGACATGGTTGTTGTCATCAGCATGGGCTGAGGGTGACTGAGTGGGTGCTCAGGCGGAACACCTGGCTTCCAGGTGCCTTGTCCCTGAGTACTTCCACCACCCCACACCCCTCCATCATGGTGATGTCATCACGTCTTTACAGGTGAGGCAGAGGAAGTCATTTTTCTAGGTCCCTCAGGTAATGGTTGAATCAGGATTCAAATTCTGGCTGGGGGCTCCTGAAGCTGGGGACTCCTGGGGCTGAGGCTCTTGAAGCTGGGGGCTCCTGGATCTGGGGCTCCTGAAGCTGGGGCTCCAGGGCCCAGGTTAGGCTGGGAAGGGCAGGGGGACTGTGGATCATTGGGGGAGGGAGACTCCAGGGGGCTGCAGCCTGGCGTTTGTACCACGAATCTGCAAAGGAAGTCTGGTGTTCTGGCACAGGCCTGTGATTCCAGCACCTGGGGAGGTGGAGGCAGGAGGATTAGAAGTTTAAAGTTGCCCTTCCCTATGTAACCAGTTTTAGGTCAGTCTAGGCTACATGAAACCCTGTCTGGCAAAATAGTGTATGCATGTCCCGGGCTGGAAGGGGACATGATGACTCTGCCATCAACCTCACAGGGGCCCTGAGGCTGAGGAGTTGCCCTTGGAGCCCTGCAGTCCCTCTTGGAGCCCCAGCCAGCCCTATGGGACACAGTCCCATGTCCTTCCTTAGAGAGGGGCCTCACAGGAAGAGGAAACAATAGCAAGCCGTGGGGCCCAGAATCAGATGCAGGTGTAGCCTTGTGTGAAGCCTGTCCTTGCCAGACTCTGGCCTGCCCTCGCCACACCCTCATGAAGCATCTGTGCCCCTCCCCCCAACAGCCCCCACAACCCAGCGTCTTCCCCTCAGCTCCTGGCTGCTCTCATTCTGCAGTGTGGAGCTGTATGCTGCTGGTCGCGGGGTCGGTTTGGGGATACCAGCTCGTACTCCGCAGGTTTGCTCAGGGACTGGCTTCCAGGTAAAGGGACCAACTTATGTGTGGGGAGAGAGCCAGGCTTAGCAGGCCCCGGACAACTCCTACTCCCCAGGACAACTCCTACTCCTGGACAGGAATCCACCAAGGATTGTTCTAAGGCAGCTGGAGAGGAAGTCATGGGGACAGGATGTGGCCAGCCTGACAACAGCAATATGAGGTCCAGTGATTGGAAGCACAGACTCTGGAGTTAGATAGGTCTAGATTTTGGTTCTTCTTCCACCTTGTGTTTACTGGGGCCTAACCTAACCTCTCTGGGCCTGTTCACTACTCTGTAAATTGAGGATACTAATCCCTTCTTTGTGGGGATAGCACTATGTAGTGTACTGAGGTCTGAGCATGGTTAAGTGCTGGCCCCACCTGGCGGAGGCGTGGTGAAGGTTGTGTGTGGAGCATCCTGGGAGGGCTTGGTCTTAACCCCAGGTCATACCACCTCATCTGCAGACCCCGACTCCAGAGTCCCTGCTGACCACAACCCAGGAAGAGTCAGAGGTGCCGGCGAGCGGAGGGCCCAGCGGGGACATTGAGCTGCAGGAAGAGACCACACAGCCTGACACAGCCAACGAAGTGGTGGCCGTGGGAGGAGCTGCAGCCAAGCCCTCACCTCCACTGGGGACACTGCCCAAGGGTGCCCGCCCAGGCCCTGGTCTCCATGACAACGCCATCGACTCAGGCAGCTCTGCTGCCCAGCTTCCTCAGAAGAGCATCCTAGAGCGGAAGGAGGTGCTTGTAGGTGAGGCCAGGCTCCAGGCCTGTGGCAGGGCAGGGGTGGGTTCCTAGGAAAGGAGAGCAGGTACTTTACCCCAGAATCTCTCCCCCCATTCCTCTCTCCGTCTTCCTCCTCAGTGGAGTCTGTGTTCTTCCCTCTCTCTAGAACTTTCCTGATACTCTCTGACCCTCCCTCAGACTGACTTTGGACCCCTGCTTTTTGGGGTCACCCGATTGACCCTGTAGGACTTCTTTCCTAGGTGCTAATCCCTGTCCTGTCTTTTGGCTTGACCTTTGACCCAGCTTGACCCAAGGCCTTGATTCAAGATTTCCTGGTGGAATCTTCCATCTCCTCATGGAGACAGTGGGAGGTCGGTCTGGCAGTGTGGGGGGCAGGGCCTTTCCTTCCGGATGGGTCTAAGGTGTCATCTGAAAGACAGCCTATGATGTTTGACACTGACAAGGACCAGGGTGCCTGCCTCCCTCCTAGGGACGGTCTTACCAGTGTGTTGAGTCATTGGATAGGAGTTGGAAATAGCAGGTGACCCCTCCAGACCCACAGTCCCTAGTCTGCTCGTGCCCTCTCCCTCTAAGCCGCCTTTGGACTTTGATCTCTGTCTCTTTCTTCACAGCCGTGATCGTGGGTGGGGTGGTGGGCGCCCTCTTTGCTGCCTTCCTGGTCACACTGCTCATCTACCGCATGAAGAAGAAGGACGAGGGCAGCTACACCTTGGAGGAGCCCAAGCAGGCGAGCGTCACGTACCAGAAGCCTGACAAGCAGGAGGAATTTTATGCTTAGCAGAGCCACAGTGCCTCCTGCAGCCACAATGCCCAGTCCTCGGCCCCCACAATAGCCCAGGCCTGGGCCTGGGAAGGAGCCTGGCCCTGCCTCCTTCTGCCCAGGCTGCCAGCATAACACAGATGGTTCTAAGGAACGGGGCGCTGCCATCTGCCCCAGACTGTGCCCTTATGAGCTCTTCTCCAGTTCCACTCCCTCCAGCCTGGGCCTTCAGGATCTTGTATCCCATGGACAAGAGGAAGGAAGCACCCCCCAGAGTTGTTGGTAGAAACAGGGGCAGGGCCAGGGCTAAGATGGCCCACAATGCTTGCTGATGTCCTCTTCTTGCTACAGAGGCCGCCATGCTGGCTTCCTGGACCAAGACACGGCACATCTAGCCCCCCCAAATCAAAATCAATCAGATGCTGCAGCCTTGAGCTGCTGTCCCAAGGCCTTTCTGAGCGGGAGGGTGTCCTTTGTCACCAGCCTGAGCTCGTTGTGGGGTCACTGTCCCCTCTCCCCTGCCCAATGCACACGTCCCCAGGCTGCACCTCTTTCTGCATTGCCTCCCAGGGAAAGGGCTTCCTCAGTGCACAGGGCATCCAGTGGTGAGGGAGGCCACTCTGGTGTCCCCCTTGAGAGGGGCTGCCACAGAGCTCCTGTCAGTCACTGCTCTACATCCTGTAATGTGTTCACACAGGAGACAAACACATACCAGTTTTGACCACCCAGCCAGTGAAACATCACACACATGCGCCTCCTTCACAACGTGCTGAGACGCCCTGACGCTTCTGCCATGCAGGCCACTGTCATCATCACCAGTGGTGACCATGCCACCTTCCTCCAGCTCTGTCTCTTTACACACACCCTTTGGTCCTGCACCTGGCTCCTCTAACCATCTGGGTCACCGAGGAAGGCAGGGCCAAGTTGTAGGCATCAGCCCATATTGGGTCCCCCAGAATCACCCTACTCCACTCGGTCCCCACCATGTCACCCACACCAGCCAGCCACACTGATACTGATCCCGGCTGACATCAGACACAATCCCACACAGATGCAGTCTCCCTCCTTACTGTGGCTCACAGGGAGGGAGGTTTGGGGCTAGCCTCCACCAGCCAAGTCTGAAGGAAGAAGGCTTGATGCCCCAAGCCAGGCTGAAGGCTGCGGAGGCTAGGTTCTCCCATGACCAAGGATCTGTGTGGGTTGTCCCTGGTCTCCACGTATCTCCTTTCTGCTCTGAGCCAGGAGCCGTCTCTGCCTCCCAGGACACATGTCTCCAAAGTGCCTGTGAGGGTGGGCCTCTGCCCAGGCCCTCTGTGTCCCCTGCCCTGGCCTACCCACTCTGGGTCCTCTGTGGACACAACTGACCAGGCAGCTTGGCAGTTCTGGCTACAACTGGATGGACCCATAGCTTAGCAGGCTCATCCCATTGCTGTAGGCCCTGAGAGAAGTTGATGGGGACAGGGGTGTCACAGGCCCCAAGTCTACCTTCCTGTCTTTGTTACCCTTAGAAGTGGGATTGTTTCAGAGATATTTTAAATGTCGAGGTCACCATTCTCTTGGGGAAGGGGGCGTGCCATGAGAGCTCTCCAAAGGGACAGGGCTTAGGTTATGATTGGTCAGCACCCCTCCCCCATCTCTCACACATGTCCCAGGTTCAGTCAGGTGACCACCTGTTGTTTCTGTTTCCTTTTTAAGATAGCTCGACAGCGGACTCGGGCAGAATGAGGACCCACATCTGGGCAGTGGAGGCAGGATCTAGGCCATCAGCACAGCTTGTCTTTCTGAGGTGGGAGGTCCTCCCACTCTCAGGCTCTGCTGTCTTCCAGACCCCATGACACCCTTGATGGGGCTTAGAGCTTGGTAAGGAAGCCAGCTGGCCCAGACCTTGAGGAGGGGAAGGAAAGAGCTGAGTCCTAGGCCTGTGAGACCCGGAGGAGGGAGTTTGGCCAAAGTCTTTCCTGAAGCAGGAGAGCTGGGTAGGGAGCAGAGGAGAGCCGGTGCCCCTGCCCCTACCCCTACTCCTGGCTGCCCTCCTGGGGACTGGAGCTTTGGTGGAGAGACTGGGGAGCTGGGGGAGGCAGCCTCCAGGTGCTCAGCCCCCTGGGACACCAGTACCAGGGCAGGAGACCCCCAGCTTCTGTGTTGGGCTAGAGCCCACTTCTCACATCTCAGGGTGGCTCTGGCCTTGGGGCTGTGGGTTTGGCCTCCAGGTGCCAGCACTTTCCTGGGTCCTCAGCATTTGAAAGAAGAGGCTGTGGTCCTCTAGGCTTTACGCCCGCCCGTGAAATCTGACCTGAAGGTTTGCGGTGTGAGCAGCCCAAATGCACTGGGCCAGCCCAATGAGGCCAGGACGATTTAGGAGAGCTGGGTTCAAAGGGTGAACTGAGACTCCTTTTTTAGTGCAATGTAGGTGCAGGGTCCCCACCCTGCCCCAGACACAAGGTACGCATAGAGCCTGCCCACACGAGTCCAGAGACACCTCCGTGCTCCTGGGAAGGTGTTCAGGACACTGGCATGCCTAAAGAAAAGTGCATTCTGAATGGAAGGAGTGGATATGTCTTGGACCTCTCCAGGCCCTGGTTTTCCAAGAAAGCAAGACATGCTGGGGCCAGAGAGCTGCACAGCTAGGCTTCGTCTCTCTTGGGGGGCCAGACTAGGGACTCTATGTGCAAGGCTGATCACCTTTGATTGCCAGAGGCATGTGGGTGACAGCCAGGACTGACCACTGACAGGGCAGACATGCAGAGCTTAGGAAGCTGGGGCCAGACCCCCTAGGCTTAGCTTAGCTGTCCACCAGGCCTCCAGACTGGGGCTCCCACAGAGAGCAGAGCCAGCATTGCTTTCAGGGCAGGAGTGGCTGCCTAGGCTGTCCTGGCTTTCCCCTGGGATGTGCCTCCCCAGCCTTGGTGTCTGTAAATAGAAGCCCACACTGTACAGATTACAGAGATGCCCAAACTGGGCCCTGGAGTCACCATCTGAGGGGCTGATGGCCTAGCCTCCCCCAGGTGCCCTCTGGGTGCTTGGGTGTCCCTGGCCCCAGCGTGGCGAATGCATGTATATACTTTCCGTAGACAGTGTGGCTCCAGAGAGCCCCCCGAGACAGTGTCCTCCCACTGGTTCATCCTCTCTCCTGTACAGAGCCTCCCCAGCCCCCGGGCAACCAGGCACGGGGTTTCCTCCCCTCCCCAGGCGCTTCCTACCCTTTCTTCCCCTATAACCTGTTTATTAACCATCCCTGTCCTGAGTTCATGGCCAAAACTTAAATAAGAAATGGAGAAAAGACAGTTGGATAAAGATAGCAAGGCCAGGTCCACCCCACCGTGGGTGCTCATCCACCCCTGCCTTGGGAAGGACACGACTTGCTTTGTTTGGTTTTCTGTTTGTTTTGTTTTGTTTGTTTTTTAAACATTTCCCTGTGCTGTGCCCATTTATAAGAGGAAATAAAATTAAGCTGAAAAGATGCTGTGTGGTCCACGTGTGAGATTAATAGCAGGTTGCTTGGGAGGGACAGCCATGTTCATTTTGCGCCTCAGCCACTGTCCCATTGGGGAGATGGAGAATTTGACCCAGGGGCAATGGATTAGCATCCTGCTGAAAGCCTTGAGGTGAAAGCTGCGGTTGTTGAATGCAGGGGAAATGGTGCTAAGTGCGGCTGTGTGTGTGGGGGTTATGTGATTGTGGTTGGGTGGGCATTGCGGTTCACCCTAAGGGGAGACTCCAACTTCAGGCCACAAAGAACATCTTGGCCTGTAGGATGTGGAAACCAGAGCCACGCAGAAGGAGGCTGTGCCTTGGGGCATGATATGCTCATTCTTGTATCCAGGTGGTGGCATTCCCCTGTCTCCAGCTCTGGGCAAGCCCCTCTGCTCTCTGAGCCCATTTCCCTAGCCACAAAGTGGGATGATCATGTGTCCCCTGTGGAGTGGGTAAGGGCTCTGCAAGGAACAGCTCAGCACAGTGCTCCCCAGGGCTAATCTGCTCATGGTGTTTTTGAAGACAGTGTTAGAAGAGTGGAACCTGGGACCTCATGTGTCTGTGGCCTGGCTCTCCTGCCACAGAGCTGGGCAAGACTTCTTCTAGCCTCTGCTGGGCACAAGAGCGAGGAAGCATGGCGCCTGCTCAGCCAAGCCCACTGCCTGTCCCCAGGCTCTTCCCCTTTTCAGCAGAAGCCGCTGTGTTGTTATAGTCACCAATGTTCATGCTCCACTGGGGACACAGGCAGGGCTGTTTTGCTCCAAGGCAGGGATAGATGGTAGGCATGGGTACCTCATTACAGGCTGTGCTTCTCCAGGGGAACCACCTCATGGCTCGTGAGTTTTTCCTCAGGAGATGGGATACCATCTTTGGTAGATTGGAGCCTAAGGCCTGGGGACTGGCCTCTCTTTCATGCCTTTCTCTCTCTTGGCCCTTTCCACTAAAGGGTTCTCAAAATACCTGCTCTGCACCTGGTGTGTGTCTGGAACTGAGAGTCTAGAGGCCACCAGGAGTTCAAATCCCAGGAACTCATAAAAAGCCAGGTGTGGTAGCTCTTATACGTAGTCTCCACACTTCACAATGGAATGTGTCTCTGGATGCTAGCAGGCCAGCTAGCCTGCTATACTCATCAGTAAACAAGATACCCTGATAAGCAAGATTGAGGCATGTTGTGTGTCTGCGCATGCATGTGCTCATGTGCGCACACACACACACACACACACACACACAC
>LOJH01004509.1:0-10990 GCA_001685095.1 Ellobius talpinus | reverse complement strand
CACACACACACACACACACACACACACACACACACACACACACACCAGGCCACCAGGACAGACCTACTCAAACCTTCAGAGTCTGGCCGACGGAGGAGACAAGCCATAATTAATGTCAGTCCGTGGTACCACTAGCCTGGCAGAGTTTTCTCCTCTGCTGCCACCTCCACCCACTTCCAACCTTCTCACTGCATGGTCATTCTGAGAGAGCTCCCCAGGGCCCAGGGCCTCACTGGGGTGGGGGGGGGCTGCATTGCAGGTGTCTTGTTTCCAGCAGCCTCCATCAACATAGCTATAAAGTCTGGCCCGACCTGCCACTAGAGGTTCTGACTGTGAGAAGCCTGCTGTGCCCCAGGGCGCTGGTTTCCGAAAATACAAGGCCAAGTCCATGAGGCTGCCCATCCAGGAAGCTTCTGGAAGATGAGGCTTTCCTGGTTTAAAGTTTCTTTAGCCCACTGCCTCCCTGTGCACCCTCTCTCCTGCACCCTCACCCCTGCACCCTCACCCGTCCGTTGTATTTGAGCAGCGAACTCTCATTTATTCTCAGCCTGGCAGAATAGCAAGCCCATCTTGGAGCAGCCGTGTGTGCCTGTGCGTGCTGTTCTCGCTCTCCAAGCCCAGCGTCCCTTATATGCACAGAGAGGACTGTGCATGGGGGCCGTGTTGAAGATTCACGGGTGTAATAACATTCTAAAGTGGTTGACTGGAGTCTGGGCGTCCAGCCATGGGCAGTGGAACTCAAACTACGCTCTGCGGCACCAGGCTTTCCGCAGATCTGACTCTGCTGTGACTAGCCGTGTGATGTGAGTGAGTTGCTTCAACTCCAGGACTCAGCTGTCTCACCTGTAAAGTGGAGAGTGTCGAGGTTGTCTGGTGTGCACAGGGCTTAAACCGTGTTAGGTATACAGAAGACACTGGGCAGGTGGGGGCTGTTAATGTTGGTGTTTTGGTGATGGTGATGATGGTGATGATGATGATGTTGATAGTTGTAATGATTTGATAGTCTTTTTTTTTTGCAGTTCAGGCTGGCCTTGAACTTGTGGCAATCCTCCTCCCTCAGCCTCCCAAGTGATGAGATCACCTCAGTCTACCATTATACCAGGCTAGGCCTGGCATACTGTCTACCGAGTGAATAAATGACCCTGAACCTGGGCAGAGGTCAAATGACCAATGTTAACTGTGGTGCAGACCCTGACTTGGGCCCATGAGAGCTGAGGTTCATCTGGAGTCCCACCCACTCTTAGGCTGTACAATGGGCTGGGCATTGTAAGGAGCCGGGGCCTCCCCTCTGGGCCTCTGGATGAGCAGCAAAGCTGAAGGAGAAGGAAGAATGGCTGTTTGTTTCTGTGACCAAGGGGTCACAGAGGCTAGCCCTAGCCTCCCTGGGAACAGAGTGTGCTCAGCTTCCGGAAGCCACCCACCTTGTTTCTGCTGGGTGGAGGGTGGGCTGCAGGCCATGAGAAGGTCCAGACTGCTTGTTGTCTGAGCCTCATCGCTCTCTGGAAGGAAGGAAGCTGGGTCTGCTGCGGGAATGGAGGAATTGGCTTGAGGGTGGGGAAGGGGATCACCGGGCCAAGGAGCCCCGATCAGGCTCCCAGTTACGCTCTTCTCCTGCAAGCTCCCTCCACTCCAGTCTATACTGTCCTTGCAGCATGCATTTGCGGATGGAGAAACCGAGGCTCCAAGAATGCAAAGCCCTACAGCTGCGAGAGTGTGTAGGGGATCCAGGCCCGTGCTCGGGTTCCTTCCAGCAGGACCCCGCCCCCTCCCGCCCGCTTCTCCTCCCTCCACTGACAGTCAACTGTGTGAGTGTGGGCGTGTCACTAAGCATCTCTGAGCCCCAGTTAGCAGCTTCAGAGCCATGGAAGCAGTGGGTATGACTGAAAGGCTGGAAGAGCATGACATGTGACAACATGGGGGCTTTCCCCTTGCTGGTGCTCACCCACAGGCTCTGTCTGTTTAGTTCTTGTACTGAATTATCACTCTCGTCCTACAGGTGAGCTTGGCCTCATTGGCAAAATCCAAGCTGTGAAACGTTCTATCAAATTATCCGCTTTCCTCAATAAGTCATCTTTAAAAAAGAGAAATAAATTCAGAATATATATAAAATGTACACATGCATATTTATTAAAATAAAATGGGGGTGGTCCGGGTGATGTCTCAGTCAGTAAAGGGCTTGTCTTACAAGGATGAGGGGCTGAGTTCAACCTCCTGAACCCAGATAAGAGGCCAGGCAGGGTGAGGTGCACTTGTAAACCCAGAGTTAGGGAGGCCGAGGCTGTTAAATCTCTAGGGCTCTCTGGCCAGACAGTCTGGCCTGATTGGTGAACTCCAGGCCAATGAGAGACCCCAACTTAAAGGAGATGAACAGCATTCCTAGGGATGGACAGCCCTTCCCTACCCTTCCCTTCTTTCCCATCTCCTCCCCTCCCCTCCCTCCCTCCCTCCTTTCTTTATTGGTGTGTGCATGGATGCATGTATGTGTGCTTTCCTGTGCATTTGTATGTGGAAGCCAGAGGTTGGCATCAGGTGCTCTCCTCTATCACTCCCCCTAATTATTTAATACACTCCCCCTGTATTTTTTATTGTGTGCATTTGTGGGGGGGGTGCACACATTTCATGGTGCACATGGGGAGGTGCAGGACAACTTGTGAGAGCTGATTCTCTTGTTCTACTGTGTGGGTAATGGAGATTGAACTTGGGTTGTCAAGCTTAGCAACAGGAACCTTTACCACTGAGCCCTCTTGTCGGGCATTCCTTCTTTGTTTTTAAAGACAGTCTATCTATCATCCATCTATGTATCTATCTATGTATCTATGTATCTATCTATGTATCTATCTATCTCTATTATCTATTATCTTTCATCTATATATGTATCTATCATCTATCTATATCTATGTATATATATAATCTATCTATTATCTATGATCTATGTATGAATTATCTATCACGTATCTATTTATTATTTATCATCTATCCATCTATGTATCTACCTATCATCTATCTATTGTCTATCTAATCTACCTATCCATCTATGTATGTATGTATGTATGTACCTATCATCTATTTACCCATCTATTATCTTTCATCTATGTATATATCATATATTGTCTATGATTTTTGCATATATGTATGTATCTATCATCTATTATCTATGTATGTATGCATCTATCTATCTATCTATCACCTATTTATCCTCTGTCTTTTTTCTTTCTTTCTCTCTCCCTCTCCCACTGAACCTGGGATCCACCATTTCAGTTAGGCAGGCTGGCCACTGAGCTCTGGAGATCTGCCTGTCTCTGCCCTCTGCTTACCCTCAGTACTGGGGTTACAGACATGAGCTTTTATGCTTGGCTTTTTGTGTGAATTCTAGGATCCAAACCATCTCCCTAGCCTTACTTTCATAATTTTAAAAACAAATATATGTATTTCTTTATTATATTACATATACATTTATATATGTATATATTTATTTTCTTATAGTACTAGGGCTTGAATCTAGAGTCTTAGTCAAACACTCTACAAAGTGAGCTACATCTCAACCCTATGTTTATATTGTATTTTAACTTGTCTATGAGAGAGTTGGTTCTGTTTTTTAACAAAGAAAAAATTAGTTCCCAGGGCCCAAAGAGAGCTGGAGGGGGTCTTAACCCATGTAGGCAGAGATGTCTATCCTCTGTCCCTACTGTCACCTCCCAGTGTTATAACTGCCATCAACTTTATACCATCCATTTCAGGTTGATCAGGACTTCCGTGGCCCCATTCTCTTTTCATGTAGGAAAAGCAACCCTCGAGCTGGCCTCTGATGATGGTGAATCTGCACAGAACCTCACAGACAGCCACGGCTGCAGAGGCCACTTCTGCAGACAGCCATGGCTTCAGAGGCCACTTCTGCAGACAGCCACGGCTTCAGAAGCCACTTCTGCAGACAGCCACGGCTTCAGAGGCCACTTCTGCAGACAGCCACGGCTTCAGAAACCACTTCTACAGCATCATGGGAAGGATCCTTCCTGAGGAGTGGCAGGCCAAGCCTCCCCGGGTTCCTGGGAACTCTTGACCCAGCTTCTGGTGCATGATTTGTCTCTTTCCCTTGCCATTGCCAAGGCCCTACCAGGTCTAGATTCTCATCTTGTCTTGCTGTAAATACTGCTGCTGACATTCACCAGCCAGACATGATGTAAGAAGTGAGCATGGACAAGTAGACACAAGTCCTTCTTCATTGTCCAAGGGGGTGGGGTCACCCCATATCCCTAGCCTTGGCTTCTTTCCCTGCATAGTGGCGCTGTGCCTCTTGCCAGGCATAGTCCAGGCATCTGTTAGTGTTGGACAATTAGAACAGTGCCTCTGGCATATGTTCAATGTTAGATGAGTTTTTCTTCTCTCTCTCTCTCTCTTTTCTTTCTCCTCCTCCTCCTCCTCTTCCTCCTCCTCCTCCTCCTCCTCCTCCTCTTCTTCTCCTTCTCCTTCTCCTTCTCCTTCTTTTTGACATAGTTCTCTATGTTAGCCTTATATTACTATGTAGCCCAGACTGGCCTCAAACTTGAAGCAATCTTCCTGTCTCAGTCTCCTACCTGCTGGCATGAAGGATGTGCAATACCGTGCCTCGCTCTCTTTTTATTTTTTTAGTTTGAGAGTTGAGTTGCCCAGGCTGACCTTGAAGTTGTGATCCTCCTGCCTCAGCCTCTGGAGGAACTGTGATGATAGACCTGTGCCAGTACACCCAACTTGGTCGGGTTTTGAAAGCTATTCAGGAGTTCTCTGTGAAAGGAAGAGAGAAAAATACTCCCCAGGAGAAGCGACAGAAATGTGTAAAGCACCTCAGTATGTGTGAGGACAGACAAAGGCAGAGTCAAGAGTGTCTGGAATTCAGTGTGTGCTGGGGACCTAAAGAATTCCACGCTGATGGGCTTGGAGTTTATAAGTCACCCTGTATGTGTGTGTGTGTGTGCGTACATGTATGTGTGTGCATAAATGTGTGCAAGCAAGCTTTCTGTACAGTCCACACTACTCTGTGTGCATGTGTGCATGTGTGCATGCTTTCTCTACAGTCCACAGGGAAATAAATAAGAAGAGGCTGGGCATGGCTGGGCTGCCCGTTCGCCAAGTAGACTGTTAAAATCTTTGGACAGTGATCATCAATGCCTCCCCTGCTGTTGGTCCTCAAAATGCTTTTAGGAGTTGGGCCATGCAGCTGATGCTTAGACAGTGCTGCTGTGTAAGACACAGGTGCCCCCCGGTGCTGTCCACAGTGCTAACCCATGTTCCAGGTATTAGGACCATGCAACTCCAGTGGGCTCCCTGGTGGCAGCTTAGGGTGTTAGCTGATGTACGCACACACACATACACACACACACACACGCACAAGCATGCACAAGTGTGCAGGGTGCCTCTTGGGATTAGGACAGAGCCTCCACTGCCCCAGCCTCAAAAGGGTCACCTAGTGCCTGTGTTGTTATGAAGGCAGGTACTGGCTTCATCTGGCCAAGCCTTAGTGCATGGACTGAAGGCAGGAATTGGGGAAAGTGTATGCTTTTGTTTTTCTTTTTCTGTTTTTTGAGACAGGATTTCACTCTGTGGTCTAAGTTGGCTCAGCCTCCAGGATACTAGGATTACAGGTCTCTCCCATGCCCAGGCCCCATGAGGAGTTTTGAACAGGACGTTGAGCATGGAGGAGCTGGGTGTGGTGGTACACACCTATAATCCAGAACTCAGGAGGGCGAGGCAGAAAGATCCCAAGTTTCAGGTCCCTCGTTGCAAGAATAAACCTGGAAGGGAGAAGCTGAAGTCTGAGTCACACACCAGGCACCAGATGCCACTCAGAAGTGAGAGACGGGCTGAGCATGCAGAGGAGGGGGGACCTGAGCTGGCTTTGAAGGGCTCATAAAAGGATGTGGGTCAGAAAAGGAGAAGCCTGGGCAGAGGTGACAGTGGGGATAGCTGGTGGCAGAGCAGGGTGTGGAGATACCTGCCTTTCTGTCCCCTTTTCCTCTCTGCCTCCCCGAGGCCCTTCTGGGCGGGCAGAGTGTGTGTGAATGCTTCAGGATTAAACATTTCTGGGTGTCTCTGGTTGAGGGTGAGGCTGAGCTGGACAAAGTTTGGCTAGACCCCTTCCACTATGCGTGAGACCTGGGTAGGAGTCAGGCCGTTCCGGGGGACCCTTTGTCTCCTGAGTCACCCACCAGATATTCTGCTGGCATCTAGTTCTCATTAGCTCCAGACTCAAGGCCATGTATTGGAGACAGATTTTTCTCCCTGGACTGGCCATGATGTCACAGCCGAAGGAGAGAGAGGAGCAAGGGTGAACGGTGGTGGCCTTCTAGGCTGGCCCAGGGCTGATAAATTACCTCTTGCCCTCAAGGCTCAGCAATTACCAGCCCATTAAATCCTTTAACCCTGGGAAGCAGAGACAGCTGGAGCCTCTGGTCCCAGAGAATCCACAGTAATGAAACCATTTATAATAGACCCTTTGGACTAACCCACTCTTAAAAATCATAGACTCAAGGGGCCAAGGTGGCTCCAGGGTGGAGCACTTGTCTAGCACACATAAGGCCCTGAGTTCGATCCCCAGCACCACACAAAACCAGACACAGTGGTACATCCCTATAAACCCAGTGCTCGAGAATTAAAGGCAGGAAGATTAGAAAGTAGTTCTAAGTCACCTTTGGCTAAGTAGTGGGTTTGAGGCCAGCCTGGGCTACTTGAGATCCAGTCTCATTTAAAAAAAAAGAATCAAAGTGAAACAAAAGCCATAGACTCAAGGCCTGGGGATGTGGCTCATTTGTAGAGTGCCCTTTTAGCAAGAGGAAGTTTCTGGGTTCAAGCCCCAGCTCTGACAGAAAATAGACTCATTGATGTTTTTTTGGAAGACTGGTGAGAATACAGTGAAATTGCGTACAGGAGAGATGCAGAATAACCCTGGGTATGAGTGTTCTCTCTAAAGGTCAGGTGTTATCCGCATTCTGAGGGAACGCAGGCCCAGAGAGGTAGTGTGACAGGTCCAGGAACACACAGCTAGGAAGTGCTGGCACACACTGACCTGGAGGAAACCCAGGTGGGCTGATGCCTCTTGAAGTAATGTGTCCCTGTGACCTAGAGTCCACAGCTCCTGTCTGAAGCTGAAGGCCTCAGAGGCCCTTCCTTGATGCGAGGCCCAGGGACTCCAGACTTTGAGCCAGCCATGGCTCTCACTTCCTGTGTAACCTCAGCCAATTTATTGAATCTCTCTGGACCTCCGTTTCTTTGTCATTAAAAGAGGAATGGAAATCCGCTCCCCTCCATGCGCTCCTAGGCAGAGGATGTGGCTTTACTGAAACACTTCCTCCTGTGGGCACTCCCCCTCCTCTGGGTAGACACTCTGCCTGTCCTCAGCTGCAGGACCATCACAGGGAGGCATGCTTAGCATGGCTGGCAGAATACAATGCTGGGCGCTGGCCAGCGGGAGATGCCTAATCCTCTGTAGAACAGAGGGCTCCATCCTGTGAGTGTGGTTGTTGTCTCAGTTAGGGTTTCTATTGCTGTGATGAAACACTGAGACCAAAAAGCAAGTTGGGGAGGAAAGACTTTATTTGTCCCGAACTTCCAAATCATTGTTTATTACCAAAGGAAGTCAGGACAGGAACTCAAACAGGGCAGGAACCTGGAGGCAGGAGCTGATGCAGAGGCCATGGAGGAGTGCCGCTTACTGGCTTACTTATCCTGTTTTCTTATAGACCCCAGCCAGGGCCACCAGACCAGGGATAGCACCACCCACAATATGCTGGGCCCTTCCGCATCATTTACTAATTAAGAAAATGCCCTACACCGCTGGGCAGTGGTGGCATTCCCCTTTGATCTCAGGACTTGGGAGACAGAGGCAGGTAAGTCTCTCTGAGTTCGAGGCCAGCCTGGTCTACTGTGTAAGTTCCAGGACAGCCAGGGCACAACAGAAAAAGCCTGTCTCAAAAAACAAGAAAAGAAAGTAAATGCCCTGCCATTGGCTCTTATGGAGGCATTTTCAGATAACACTAGTTTGTGTGTCAAGTTGACAAGACACTGGCCAGCACAGCGATTAATGGACAGCAACGGCTTTTAAGCCCTACACACTTGCGTATGAACGTGGGTAGGAGCACATTGAGCCATCATGTTTGCCAAAGGCGGAGCAGGGGCCCAGAGTTGAGCTATGGGCTTAGAATTACAGCTTCTTCTCGGCCTCCCCAGGGAGGAGAGGAGTATTTATGGAGCATCCCTCACCCCCACCCTCCTCACCCTACCCCCGCACTCCCCACTTGGCAGAGATGAGATGCTCCAGTCAGCCCTGGGAGCCCAGAGCCGCCAGGCTGGGCCTGCAAGCCCAGCCTTATTATATTAATGAGCACCAGGGTGAGGATTACCGCTAATGAGATTAGTCACCAGTGGAGCTCCCCCACTCCCACCCTCAGCCTCCAGTGGAGTGTGAGAGGAAGGCGTTGGGCACCCAGGCCTTTTCCCTGTTTCTAGAACCCTGAGAGGAGCTACCCATACTTCACAGGTGAGGAAGCTGGGCCTCAGCAAGGGTCTACCTCATGGTGTGTGTGTTGCTTTTTTGCTTGCTTATTCTTTTTCTGTCTTTTAAACATATTTACTTACTGAGTGTGTGTGTGTGTGTATGTGTGTGTGCCACAGTGCATGTGTGGAGATTAGAGGACAATTCACCGGGTCAGTTCTCTCTTTCCATCACGTGTATTAAAGGTGTTTACTTAGGCGGTCAAACTGTCCGTAAGCCCCTTTACCCACTGAACCATCTCGCTGGCCTTGCTCTTGTTCTGTCTTTCTATCTTTTCCCCCCTTGCCTTTTATTTTGAGTCAGGGTCTCTCCCGGCTGCCTTGGAACTCACATCAGTCCTGCCTCAGTGTCCCCCTTTGAGTGCTGGGCTTACAAGTACTACCATACCTGGCTCACCACTCCTTAGTGTCTCTGTCCCTAAAAGCACTTGCAGACATTTGCAGTGGACCAGGACATTTGCTTGTCACAATCTCACGAGAAAAGCAACAGAAAAAGCCTGTCTCAAAAAACAAGAAAAGAAAGTAAATGTCACCCTCCTCCAAGGAAGGGGTGGAGTGCGGGGAATGAGTTTCCTTGTTTTTACCTTTGGGCCCCCTTTTCTTCCAGCACTCATCACACTGTGGATCTAGATAGACCCTGGGCGATTTCTCTCAGTAGAGCCGAGGTATAGCCAGAGGCCTCACTACTGTTCTCTCATCTCTCCTCCCCTCAGGCCCTTTGGTCAGGCCAAGCTCAGGACACAGCCTCTTGGTACCACCTATCAGGTAGAACTGAGTCTGCCACTTAGCCATTCACCCTACAAACCTTTGTTCCTTTTTGGGAGCAGATTCAAGCCTCTCATGATGTACCCAGGGAGTCCGGCTCTCAGTCAGCTTCACAGACAGCCCAGTGACCTGCTCAGGCTCTGGAGATACCAGGAGAGAGACATCTGTATCCTGCGAAGCCTCCCTTCTCACAGGCAGTCACTGTGACATGTCACAATGATACAGTCATTGTGGGGTCTGTCTCCCTGCTGAGGAGCCAGACCCCCAGTAGTTTACATGAATTACGCTGAAGGATAAATAAATAACTTCTCTCCTATTTAAGCCACTTTTCTGGGTTTCTGACTTAGATGCTAGGCTTACATCCTGTCTAAGAGGCAGGCCAAAGGCTATAACCTGCTGGGGCATAAAAAGACACTGGCATTTGGGGGAGCCTGTTATATGCACATCTGGTGGGTCTGGCCAGCTGTGTCATTTCTCCTGCTACTGGCAGGGCCAATGATGGCATGGCCTTTTTGGAGTACGGCCTGCTTAGCATCCTGGACCAGAAGGAGGCCAGTTTCACATCTGAACTTTAGAGTCAGGCCTTGTGGGCTGCCTGCAGATTGCTTCCTCTTGATCCCCAGGCACTTCTGGGAAATGGATTCCCCTCCATCCTCACAGGCTAGGGTGTCAGGGTCTTATGAGGGTAGATTTGGGGGTGAGCAAGAGATGTTGGGGAGGTGGCCTGGGTAGGGAATAGGATGAGCAATGACAAGGAAGTTGTGCCTTGGAGCCTCCTCCAGTTGCAAACGACAGGAGTCTAGTCAGGCACCCTGAGGCTCTTTGTGGTGACCTCTGTGGAGGATGGCTGGTACTTGCTTTGGCGCATGTGAATCAGAGGTAGGAAGTGTTATTCCCCACTCTGCCTCACTCTGTTGAGTGTGTTAGCCTCCCTTACTAGATAGCAGGTGGGAGACATGGCCATGGCGAGGGAGGCTGCCGCTTCCTTTCAGTTGTCTGGCAAGGACAGAAACCCAGGCTCTTGCAGAAACCATGTATCAAATCCTGGGGTGATGTCTATGGGGCAGGTGGACCATGGCCAGTCTCTCTGCTGGAATGTCCTGATGGCCAGGCCTGAGTGTCTTGATGGCCTGGGGTGGTGGAACCATGTCACCTGGATAAAGGAGGAGGGCACTAAGAAGGAGCCAAGTCTTCTGATACCTGGGACAGAGCTCCTGGGTGGAAAGCAGACTTTGCTGACCACTTAGACAGCGGAGGGGACACATGCTGGATGTCAGATGGTGGTAGAAGGCAGGAAAGTGTGGTAGGTGGGATGGAGTCCCCCCTGCCGTGTGAGGGGACGATGATGTTCAAAGCATGATATCCTGGGGCTTCTCTTTAGCAGAGAGTGGGGGGTGTCTGTGCAAAAACAGCTTTTTTTCTCTCTTCAAGGGGGACAGGTAGAGAAGTGACCAGGGAACTACTGATTCCTGAGAAATGTCTCCCTGCCTTGTTTGTTTGTTTGTTTTTGTTTTGCTTTTTGATGGGGTCTCACTATGTAGCCTTGGCTGCCCTGGAACTCACTATGCAGACGATGCTGATTTCAAACTCACAGAGATCCTCCTGCCTCTGTCTCCCAGGTTCTGGGATTAAGACACGAGCCACCACATCCAACTCCTCTTCTCTTCTCTTCTCTTCTCTTCTCTTCTCTTCTCTTCTCTTCTCT
>LOJH01004508.1:21592-36181 GCA_001685095.1 Ellobius talpinus | reverse complement strand
CACAGACAGAATATTGTATACATAATAAATAAATAAATATTTTTAAAAAAGAGTACAACTTATTGTTTTCAATTTTTCTCACCTCCAGAAATTGCACCGCTACTTCACCTGTATCACTATAAAATGACGACTAAAGTGATATACGAAACTTCACACCAAGAAAACATTCTACAGTATATCAAGGTAAATTTGCCAATCAATAAATTAAAATTGAAATTAACTAAATCTCAAATAAAAGATAGTTCCCCCGCCAAGGAAAGATAGTTCACAATCTTACAGTGACAAAAATACCATTTTTAAAAAACAATAAAAATTTGAAATAAAATATAGTAACTATATACATATACTATGATATAGTTTGTTAAAATTTGTCAATATTGGGATCTATATTTGAAATAAGAACAAGAAGAGCACAACTATGTATTCTTCCCCTTTCTTTAACTTTAATAATCTAATGAGAAAAAAACATAT
The DNA here is from genome assembly GCA_001685095.1 of Ellobius talpinus. Taxonomy (NCBI): domain Eukaryota; kingdom Metazoa; phylum Chordata; class Mammalia; order Rodentia; family Cricetidae; genus Ellobius; species Ellobius talpinus. The sequence goes on along the minus strand of LOJH01004508.1, from coordinate 35,710 downwards.
CAACCAAGAGAGAAGTAATTAGGCACTATTGCATTCACTCTGTAATATCCTTAAAAGTACTAAGGTGAAATATTTCCCTCTCTGACCTAATCCCTGAAATAAACTGAAAGCAGTTTACAAGAGTCCAGGAGTATGTAAATACTCAACTTTGTGACTACAACAACTTGAGAATTTAAAACAAATGCAAGTTATTTGGGTTTTGCCTCATCTGATATACACTCACACTTAGAACAACAATAGAGAGAAAGCCAGGCCTAGAATCTGCTCACATCTGGAAATGCTCCATACAGGTTCTCAAGCAAACACAGGAGATTAAGGATTAACCTCAGAGTTCAAGTGAGACCTTCATTGAGGAACAGAGATCTCAGAATCAGTTCTCTATTAGTTTAAATACTTAGTAATCTTCCAACCATAAATGTCAACAACTCTCCCTCAAAACACAATTTCCTATAAATATAACATTCAGGAAGGAGACTAGCACTGTGGTAATATTTAGGGTTTTACTCTTTGGTCACATCATAGGAGAGGATTTTTCTTCTTTCATTTTCTGACAACTGGAAATGTTCTAAAAATCCATCAGATCACAAAAGCCACAGACATTTGTCTTTCAAAACTCCAGAGAGTATGCCCTATATTGGTCTATATTTATAAAACGGGATACAATAATGGCAGATCAAACCCTCTACTGAGGCAATTTATTACATCAAGGACAGATTATCTGCTAGACTGCTGGGCTGAGGATGGAGGAGCCAAGAGGCTGCAAAGAATGATCACATTCTAAGTACATTCAGGCCTCTTGACTCTTATCTATGGTATGTCATGTTCTTCCCTGAGTAGTAAATGAGTAAAAGTTTCAGCTTTCTAAATACATTATAGCTGGGAATAAGACACTGAAATTTTTAAAATGTCAGGGATACATATCTAGATAACTCCTGAAAATAAGAAAGAAAAAGTCAGGAAATATTAAAATGACCAAAGCAGTTCAATGAAACCTAAGTAGCCAATGAGTAAAGCAGACCTGCTCAACTGAACTACAAATGGAAACAGATGAAGTGAAATGTCTTTGTCTTTACACATACATATACAACAGATTATTTAGATGAATAAAAAACAGAAGCCCAAATGTTTATCCAAAACAAAAAGAACATGCTGTGATATATTTCTACAAAAACTGTAACTATCTAGTCTTCAACCTCATCAAAGACCTGAGAAGGAAAGTAGTATTACCTGAGTTAAGTAGGAAGTGCAAGCAAGTGATTTCCAAAAAAATGCAAGAAATGCAAGAAACAGCTGGCTGCCTGGACAGTCACCCAATGTTTCTCTGCAATGTTGGGGCATCCAACTTTGGTTATGGGCCTAGAATATCTGACAAGACCATTTTTAGAAGCAGGAAAATTTGAAAGACTGTCCTACCCTGTCTTGGCAATGTTCAACAACTGCATTTCCTTGTATCCTGCTTGTCTGGACTGGACAGCATTCTGTCAGCAGTCAAGGCAAGAGCAGTTTTCTGCCCAATAATTCAGTTTTGCCAAGAAGAAAACAAGCTCCATATGGAGTGTCTTCAGTGCCCACCATTCTCTCAGGAGTAGATAGGTACTGCCAGGAGCAGTTGAGCCTCACATCAACAGAATTCTAAGTTATTAAAACATTTAAATGCCATATTCTATAGGTCTTTGAAGCGTTTGAAGATTACTTAGCTTTATGGAATACATCTTTGTGCATCTAGAAAAATTAACATAAGTATGACAAACATGAGTAACTATTAACTTATAATTCTTAACCTATATAGCTTAAAGAATAAAGCTTCATATTATAAAATAAGCAGTCTTTAAATAGATGTACAATGTTAAGGACAGTGACCTCAAAATTATGACAATATATAAAAGTACCTTAATCAGATAGGAATGCATAGTGCAATGACAAAAAATATCCTTAATTTGCATCAAAATACAAAATATCCTAAACAGAAGTAGAAACATACATTCAGTATGACAAACTTTACATTTGTATTAATATATAAAAATATTTTTAGACAGAAGTAGGAACATTATATTCAATATGACAAATACAATTCTGAATTTATATCAATAACCAAATTATCTTAGACAGGAATAGAAAAATAATTTTATATTTGTATCAATATACAAGAAACCATACCAATGCAAATTATCTAAAACTGATAGCTGCTATATTAGTTTACAAGTAGAGATAATCTACCTTATTATCCTATCTATCCCCTTTTTTTCTATTCCCACATTGGGTGCCAGGTGAAGTGAGAATTCACAAAAGTCTAATTAATAAGTTATTAAGGGGTACAACAGAAAAACAGACTCATGAATACAGAACAACTTATAAGCTGCTACTGATCCAGCTGCCGTTGTCATGTCGATTTTCTCAAGGGTGATGCGGACCAACCACAAGGCTTGCCCCTGCTCTGACCACCCAAGAAAGAGCATGCTACCCCTCCTCAGTTTTATCTGGTCATGCATTCAGAGAAAACCAGACCCATAGGGCTAGTCACCCCAATGTCACTGGCTAAAGGGATCGAGCTCCCACAATACCACCCAGTAACGAGAGAGAACCAGTACAACAAGCACGAACAAGTAAGAAAAATAATTCTCAGTGAAAGAAATCAGCTTCAAGAATAAACCTACATGAAGTTCAAAAACATCCAAATCTAGAGGGGTGAGGTGCTTATCTTTGGGGAGGGAATGATTTTTAGAGCAAAACTAAATAAAAAGGACAAGGAAAACACACCACACTGCTATAGAAAATCAGTGACAGCTATGTCTTATGAATCCTACTTAAAAGATGCTTCTAAAATTTGTAGAATAACAAAATAACCATAACTATAATCTCACTGAATGTTTTGTCGAATATATTTCTTTGTCTTAAAACCCCAAATTACATGCTAATATTTTTTCTATTAAAACACCCAGTAACTTTTGCTAGTGTAAAGTACTTGCCACAGGAGCAAAAGGACCTGAATTTGATTCTCCAAAATCCATGTAAAAAAGCCACTCAGGTGCAGCAGTGTGTATTTGCAATGCCAGTGCTGAACGGTGGAGACGGGAATACACCTACGGTTCACTGGACAGACAACATAGCCTAAGCAAACTTCCAACCAGTGGAAGACATGTCTCGACCACCTTAGACTGCCATTTAGCAAAACAAATCAGAAGTGCTAACTTGTAAAGCTGATAGTGCATCGTTATTCATAAAGTAGGAGGAAAAGAAAAGCTAATCCTTTTTTTAAAGAACTGATTAGTCTATTCAACTAACAGTCATTAAACACCTACAGCATGTGAGTCTGTGTATACAAACAGTTCAGATTTGAAACTTGTCTCTTTCATTTATTGATTGCACGATCTCAGGGCACAGCACAGTTTGTCTGTCTCAAAAATCATTACTGATGTACATTTGGAATTAGCTATCTTCAAGTTAGAACAACAATAAGAACTCAAAAAATTACCTAACCAAGAATAGTTTTTGTAAGTCCATGACAATATCTAGCAGATTATTTTATACCAAATACATCTGAACTTAGATGCTATAAATTTCCAAGTTTTCTGATGATCTACATTTTGAAGATAAGTTTTTCTTCTTTAAGATTAAAATCTTCAATATTAACCACAAAATAAGCCATGTAGGCTCACATTCTTAGGAACATTTTTCTGTAGGTATTTTAAATGTTACATTTTATTCCCTCTCTAAGCTATATGAGAAATAAAATATTTTCTTCACAAAAACACTCCTTAATCAAATGCACCAGGCAGTATGATATGCATGTTTCTGCCCTTTCCATCCTGTACAGTGGTATAAATCACTAATTCAAATCCAGCTCTAAACCCACGTGCCTCAACAATGTGCCATTTTTTACTTTTTCAGCCCATCAATAAGCTTTGAACCAGCAGTTGGAGCAGTGCTACCAAAGAAAAGTATACGGTGATCCACATAAGCAGATTTAAATTTTTCAGTAGCCACTTTAAATATAGTTGATACAAAAACAATGAAAGAGCAGGATGGTGGTAGTGCACGCCTTTAATCCAAGCACTGGGAGTAAATGCAACGGCAGGTGGATCTCTGAGTTAGAGGACAGCCGGGGACTACCCAGAGAAACTGTTTCAAACAAACAAACAAACAAAATAAAACAAAACAAAACAACAAGCAAATAGACAAAAACCAATGAGAAGTTAGATTCTTTTTTCTGCATGCTAAGTTTTGAAAATCATGAAGTACATTTTACACTTGTAGAATTATCTCAATTTGGAATACACTTATTACAAAAGCTCAGGAGCAACAGGTAGCTACAAGCTATTGTGTTGCAAAGAACACATTTAAAGTCTAGAGCAGTGGTTCCCAACCTGTGGTTACAACCCCTTTTGGAGTCATATATCAGATATCCTGCACTTCAGATATTTACATCAGGATACAGAACAGTAGGAAAATTACAGTTATAAAATAGCAACAAAATAATTTTATGGTTGGGGGTCACCACAACATGAGAAGCTATATTAAAGGGTTGCAGCATTAGGAAGGTTGAGAACCACTGCTGTAGAGTCTAGACCTTGTTTATAAAGTGTGTTCCACCAACCAGCAGCATCAACACTACTTGGGATCCTGTTAGAAATGCAGAAGTCCAGTCTGACCTCACACATACAAGACCAGGAACTGTATTTAGTAAAATCTCAGCTCATCAGCATGTATCGTAAGACTAAGAGGTGAAAACTGGACCATATATAGTTTGGCAGTCTTACATAATTACCACTGCCATTTAGTTATCATATGGTATTAACTAACTGCCAATAGGGGAAATGTTTTATATAAGGCTGTCAAAAAAAAAAAAGAACCAGTTATCACATAGAGCTACAGAGCACTTGAGATGTGTATGATGTAATTGAGAAATTGCATTCTAAATTTTATTTAATTTATTGTTTCAACCTTAGTCATATGTGCAAAGAGTGTATCATAATGGACAACACAACTCCAGAGTTACTCCTATATCACAGTGCAATTTCTAGAAGGGTCATCAGATCACTTACGGCAGGTTCTAGTCAGGATAATACCTCTGATCATGTATATATGTTTTTGTTTTAGTTTAATCAAGTCGTGTTTAACACTTTCCACTAAAAGTCAAATATGAATCTACTTCTAGACACCAAATAAAATGAATGAGTTGTGTGCTAACATGACTGTTATTAATTAACAACAATAACATACATACCTGTACAGTCTTTTTTATTCTATGAGAAGGCCCTGGATACTCTGGAGAATATAAATCTGTGAGGAACAATGAGTTGATTAATGTTGACTTTCCTAGTCCAGATTCACCTAAAAGAAAAAGAAGAAAAACCTCTCAAACTCAGCCAAATTATACAACAAATATAATAATGCTAGTGTTTCACTAGTTAGTGACATTCAAATATACTACAAAAACTCCTTATTAGGGCTGGAAAGATTCCATTAAAGGGTAGGCTCACAATCAAAAATATCAAGACTTTATGTAAGAACTTTTTTTCCTCTTTATTTATTCTTCTCTTATACATCTACTCCTCCCAGTTCTGCGCACCACCTCTCCTCTCCAGATCCACTCACTAATCCTACATTTATTTATTTCCCTTCAGAAAAGAGCAGGCCTCAGAAAAAATATGTTTGTCCTCAGTTTCACACTAAGCGTGGGCTAGGGTAATCACCCTTATAGGACCTGGAGATCACCTAGAAGACAAACTTCCAGTTTACTTAGATTAGGTTAGCCTCTGGGCATGTCTGTGAAGGATTATTTTATTTGAATAACAGAGATTTAAAGAACCTTAAATGAATATAAAAGGAAGCTAGGTGAGAGAAAGCAATCAACTTTCTCTGTTTCCCAACTGGCTGCAGTGTGACCAGCTGCCAGAAGCTTCTGACACCGGCCTTCGCTGCTCCAATGGACTGTGACCCCAAATAAACACTACTTATTGTTGATCTGTCAGTTTTCTTTCCTTGCTTTTTCAAGACACGGTTTCTCCGTAGCTTTGGAGTCTGTCCTGGAACTAGCTTTTGTAGACCAGGCTGGTCTCAAACTCACAGAGATCCGCCTGCCTCTGCCTACCGAGTGCTGGGATATAGGCGTGAGCCACCACTGCCTGGCTCTGTCAGGGTATATACCACAGCCACAGGAAGAGACACTGACCAAATAAATTCCACACTGTCAAAGGGTTTTAAAATGCTTAATAATTTACACCCATCTTTTTAAAAAAAAAAGTAACATCTAATACTGTAACTGACACTTTAACAATAATGTGTTTTAGTGACCAAAGACAGTCACATTAAGAAAAAAAATAGTTGATATATCACTGCTTCCGTGAAAAAGTAAAAGTACTAATCTTTAGTATAGACAATAGTGAATGACTAAAGACATTAAAAAATGGAAATCTGGGACTAGAAAGATACCTTAGTAGTGGTTAAAAGCACATACTGCTCTTGCAAAGGAACCAAATAGGTGCCCTATACCCATGTCAGGTAGCCTACAACTGTCTGTAACTCCAGTTCAAGGGGATCCAATGCCTCTAGCCTCAAGGGTACTTGCACTTTCATGCACATGCCCAACAAAGAAGAGAAAAAGCTAGGGCATGATTTCTACTGTGGTATCTTTAATTTTTTATGCTTAGTATATAGTACCAACCATACCAGCTTTTCCAAAACATACATAGCTTTAAGGTGCATATTATACAAGATTAAATATGTTATAAAACATAATGATGATTGATGTAACAGTTCATGCAATTATCTTTACTAATTAATGCACAATAACAGGCATGCTTTGAAAAAATAACATTTACATATGCAGGCTGGGTTCTGTTTATAATAGCTCACAAAAGAGGTAAGATCCTTACAGCTATAAGAAAATCCAGAAAACAAATAGCAGAATGGTGCAAGTTCGTCACTGATATTTACATTTGAATTTTCTAGACTCAAATGGATAAAGTACTGTACAACTGCATAGGAGCTATAAAGGAGTTACTTTAGAACTAAGAACACAAACAGGCTGAAAAGACACTCCATGCAAAAGAGGTACAATAGTCATGCTAGTATCACACAAAATACGTAAGTCAAAACTGTTAGTACAGTCAAAAAAAACCTTCTATGTTTAAAAAGTATTCATTCACAAACACTTATAAACATACAGATACCAAATAGCAAAATTTCAAAGCATGTAAACTGTTAAAAGTGAATAGTTCTATAATTATAGTTGGACACTTCAATCATAAACAGAACTGTAAGAAGGAACCAAACTGAGTCAAACTTCCTTTTTGAATAAGGGTCAAATAAAGTTTAAGTTCCTAAGACCTCCCCAGACCTCCCTGGATAACTGACATCTTGGCTGACAAGTTGAAACATGAATTGTAGGCAAGACATTTAAGTAAAACAACCATTGAGAACAAGGTAAGTAAACCATATAGGGAAATGTTCATAGGACCCCTAATCCCTGAATCCTGATTGGTGGAAAATGTGTAACTTGGCACAGATGTTTGTGGATTTCAGGTTTAAAAACTCTAACATTCTGACTTGGGGTCACAGTTCAGCTCCTGAGTCTATTCTGCAGCCCTGATCAATCAGTAGCAACTTGATTACAGTAAGTTTTTGTCATCTGCATTGACTTGGTATGTGAGTTGTGTTGGCTCAAAACAGATCCCGTAACAGAACAACTAGATGGGCAATAATCTAAGGAAACAATAAGATCTGAGCTATATTGTAATCAAAGTAGACCTAACAATATAGACAAGACACTGAACCAGGTGACTAACAGACATTTTGCTCAAGTGTAAAGTAAACATTTTCCAGGAATGACTAAAAGTCTTCATATGCCTTTAAAAATACTAAAGTAAGTTCTTTGTGGTGCCTCCTAGGTGTCTGGCTGTGTGGAGATGAAGCCACAAGCTGTGAGAAACTCGATAACTTCTGAGGAGCACATGGCCACAGAAGTGGGTGCTGATGCCCCGCGAGAAGAGTGGAAGGACTGTGTTGGTCTGAGTCAGTGGTAGGTAGGAGAAACAAAGTTTAACCATGAACAAGGTGTGCTGATCCACGGCAGAGTGCTACTGCTGCTGAGTAAGAAACAATCTCTTCATAGGCCATGAAGAACTGGAGAGAGGAAGCACAAGTCTGTTTGCGGATTTTAATCTAAGTATTTTCAACTTGGTTATTAAAAAAAAAAGATATAGCTGGCCTGACAGATACTTCTGTGCGTCATTCATTGAGGACTAAACATGCTGGCTGAATCCAAAAGCTTTTCAATCTCTCTAAAAAGATGATGCCCACCGAAACATTATCAGAAAGCCCTCATGCAAAGAAGTTAAAAAGTCCAGGAACAAAGCACCCAACATTTAGCGTCTTGTTATTCCATGTGTCCTGCAACAGAAACGCTGACATACTGCCCTGAAGAAACAACACCCTAAGCATGTAAAATATGCTAACTTCGGGCTAAGAGAATGAAGGAAGCCAGGAACACACTGCCAAGAGGCATAAACTGTCCTTGTTAAGAGCATCTACTTCTAAGTCTAAGTCCAGACTTCGGAAAAAAAAAAAAAAACACTGAAATGAAAACATATTTCTCATCAAAATTAAATAAAACTGAGGCTGTAGAGACAGCTCAGTGAGCAAAGTACTTCGCAGTGAAAACACAAAGATAAGAGTGAGATCCCCAGGAACCATGTAAAAGCAGGATGTGATACTGGGAAGGCAGAGACATGAGTGTCCCTGGGGATCACCAGGTAGTCTAGCCAATCAGTGAGTCTAGATTGACACCTGGGGTCAACTGCTGGCCTCCACATGCATGGTCACATGAGTCTGGGTACAATACATAAAATTAAAATAAAAACTGAAAAATTTAGATATTCAGAAATTAATCAACGTATTCTCTCATGTAACCAAAGGATCAAAAAGGAAACTACAAGGGAGAGTAAACTACATACAGAGAAAAACAAAAATGACAACACAGTGTGCCAACCTTATGGCACTGAGAAAGTCAGTGCTAGGGAACTGTCAGTCATAAATGCTTACAATTTGATGATCGGATTCAAAAAATGACCTTTTCAGCATATGATCTAGAAAAGAGTAAACTAAACACAAAACAAAATAATGGCTATAGCAGGATCTCACCCCTTCCAAAAAAAAGAGAGAAAAGAAAAAAGAAAAAAAATTAAAAAATGGGATATTATTCCTAATTGTACAGTAAGAAAAGACTAACAGAGTACTATTAATATGCCAACAAACTGGTTAACACATGCCGTCTGTAAAGAGCATAGCACTCCAAATCAGATCAATCAGGTGAGAAAAGGAGAGAAGGGGTCTAAAATAGAAAAACTGCTTGTTTCAGACAAGATTTTTATATTTAGAAAACTCTAAGGTCTATACCCGATACTGCTGCCCCTCCCCCCAAAAAACTGTTCCCATATACTAATAAAAACTATACAGAAAATAAATCAAAGGGAGGGAGAAGAAACCACCCAAAAATATGAATAATAAACCAGGCAGTGGCAGCATACACCTTTAATTCCAGTACTCAGGCACTCAGCAGGAAGAGGCAGGCAGATCTCAGAGTCTGAGGCCAGCCTGGTCTACACAGTGAGTTATCAAATAAGAGAAATGGAAGACAACACAAATAAAAAAAGACTATATTTATGAACTGAAACAAAAATCAACATTGATGAATGTCCATATTATTCAAAAGATAGGAATTCCAACATTTTTGACCGATGCAAAAAAATGTTCAAATTCCCAGGGAACCACAAAAAGACTCTTGAATATCAGGGCTGAGACATAGTTCAGTGGTTAAGTGCCCTGTTGCTTTTACAGAGGAGCCAGTACCCCATGATGACTCACAGCCATTCATAACTTCAATTTGTCCAAGGGATCTAAAACCTTCTTCTAGCCTGTATGGACACCAGGCACAGACATGGTACATATATATGCACACAGGTAAAACACACACAAATCTAAAGAGAAAAAGATTCTGAGTATCAAAGAGTAATAAAGTTAGGCATTAGACTCCCAATTTCAGAATATATTACAGAGTTATTGTAATGAGAACAGCAATTGTACTGATATAAAACAGACTAAATAAATAGAAGAGAAAGCTCAGAAACATGCTTATGGTTTTCAAGACGGAGCATGAATGGGAAAAACACGTAATGGAGAAGCCAACAGCTTTCTTCCATGAACAGTGTTAAGAATACTGAATATTCAAAAGCAAAATTTTAAGATTACAAAAATCAACTCAAATGAATTAAAGATTTAAACAAGACCTGAAACTGTATAATCCTAACGAAGAAACATAGGAAAAACCTCAATGAAATAAATCTCAGCAATTACTGGCTTCTCGGGTTAGGGTTTAAGAGGGCTTCTGATGTGACCCCAAAAAGCATGCACAATCAACAGGGGATGGAGGAGAGGGATAAAAAGGACTACAGAATTACACCAAACTAAAATCTGTCTACATAGCATAGTGCATGCGCAGGGGGTTTGGTGGGAATCAAAATAGGACAAAATATCTGGAAACTATAATGGGTTACTATGCAGAATAGGTGAAGGACTCTTACCACTCAATAACAAAATAACAACAAACTAATTTAAAATGGACCAAGAGACAACAGACATTTATTTCTCAAAGAACATACAAGCCAGGCAGAGACTTGTACTCACAGCAACTGGGAAGCACAAGCAAGATAAATTTAAGTTCAAGGCCAGCTTCAACTACACAGAGTTCTAGGCCATGCGGTTACATAGTGGAGCCCTGTCTTAAAGCAACAGACTTACAAAAGGCCACACATGTTAAAAGTGCTTGGTGTGATGGTTAACCTTAGTTTTCAATTTGTCCTGGATTTGGATTCAATGAAGAAATAAAGCACTCACTTACATACAAATGACCTTCTTGATCAGATTATTTAAAGTTGGAAGACACACTCTAATTGTGGATGGTGCTTTCCTGTGGTAGCCAAGAGAAAATGCTTTGTTTGAGGCCTCAGTACCTTCATATTAGATTGGTGAGTTTGTTTATCCTGTTGGAAAGATCACCCTACTGCTGCTCCAGCTGTCGCTACTTCGACATTTCGTCACTGATAACAGAACTCAACTTCTTTGGGGCTTCCAACATAGCCTGAAGAGTAACTAGTAGTTTTCCAGTAATCCTCCAGACCTTCAGCATTTCAGTCTCATAAACAGAGTACATGACTGGTGTAGAGAGAGCTACTGGTAGAGAACCTTGATTAACACATTCAGTCTCACTAACCAGCAGGGAAAACACAAATTAAAAGCACATCAGACCATACCTGCTGCAATGCATTTAACTCAAAAGCATAAGAAATAACAAATGCTGGCCAGGAATTGGAAGAAGGAAACCCTTCAACCCTTCTGGAGTATAAACTGGTATAGGCGTTATAGAAGACAGTTTAAAAAAAAACAACTAACAGTTAAAAATAAGGAATTGGAGAAATGGCTCAATGGATAAACTAATTGCCAAGCAATCTTGAAGATTCAAGCTGGGATAAGCAACAGACCGCATAGAAAGGCTAGATGTAAGCTCTGGTGAGTCCAGAGCCCCTGAGACAGAGACAAAGATCTTGGAGCAAGTTCAAGACCTTCAGGTTCAGCACGAGAATCTGTCCCATTAAATAAAGTGGACAGTGATTGAAGACAGACAATGGTTGTCAACTTCTGGCCTTCACATGCACACACATGTGAGCACAAAATCACACACACAAGAACACCATCACACACATATATAGATGCAAAAAGGAAAATTAAAATGACTACATACCCAGCAACCCAACTAATGGTTATATAACCAAACAAATGAACCCTGTGCATTAGAAGAGGTACCTGTACTCTTAAGGTTATTGCAGCATTATTCACAACAGCCAGTCAGCGGATATTTAAAGAAACTGTAGTACAAAAATGGAACAATGTTTAGCCTTAAAAGAGAAGTAAATCTTGTCATCTTGTCATTTGTGACATATACACACCTGAAGGACATGTGCATTCCGTTTTAATACTCCTAAAACTGCAAATGCCTAGGTAAATACATAGAACTGGATATTACAATGTATGAGGCAGATCAGAAACATGGAGCATAAACATAAAAGGGAAAACATTAATAAAACAACATATTTTAGTTTACTTTTTCGCTGTTTTGTTTTTGTTTTGTTTCGTTTTTTTTTTTTTGAAGCAGAGTTTCTCTGTAGAGCCCTGTCCTAGAACTTACTGTGGAGGCCAAAAAATGTGAGCCTACTTCTACCTTGACCAAAAGTCAGAGAGTTGGAACTTAACCTCTATTCCTTCAAGGTTACTGAGTATTTCTGCCTGATGCAAAGGTCCCACCTAGATTTAGATCAGAGTTCTGCTCTCTCAAGGTTACTGTCTCCAGGTGTGGCTAATACTCAGCCCTTCTATTTCAGGAATAGAAAAGTAGATATGTTTCTACCGCAAACAAAAGTCTAAGGATCCTACTAAGCCCTTGCTCCCTTAAGGAGATAACAATGTTTTGGTCTAGAGTGTGAGCTTTACTTGTCTTGTTCTAGCAATAAAATGTTTACCTAATAATTCAGCCCGCAACCTTCAATTAGTATGTTCATTTCCTTCTATCATGTTAATGCAATTTTTTATTTTACACCTACCTTTTGGAGTCAGGGGTATTTTAAGCAACTGGAAATTAGTCGCAGGCGATTTCAGTATTCACTGGAACTCCCTCCCAGTACTATCTTATGTTTTACGTTTTATTGTTTTCATTCGCATCTTCATACTCTTTACTAACTCTTCTAATCCCCATGCCCCTACCCTGGTAAGTGGTATTTTTGTCAAAGCCGGTCTCCAACTCATTCTGTAAATCAGGCTAACCCTGAACTTAGAGATCCACCTGTCTCTGCCTACCAAATGCTGGGATCAAAGGCATATACCACTAGGCCCGGCAAGTTAGTTTTACCCTTTCTTTCCTTGTTCCTAATTAATATAACATATATTTTTGCTCAAAATAATAGCAACAATGTAATCAATTCTATGTTTATGTATACACCTTATGTTCATATGTGTATGTGTACATATGGTTATACACAGTTAAACAGATTATTGGAACAGAACAGAGAACTCAGAAATATTAAGAAATTCAGAGTCAGTCAATCTTATACAGAGAAATAAAAGCACACTTCAGAGTAAAAAAGCCATGCTGCAGATAGTACTGAAATGACTGCATGTGTCATACTTGACTATTCATACATAATTCACTAAAAAGTGAATCTCCACACATTTCACACATTTCATAAAAAAACCCATTAACCCCAAATAGACAATAGCCCTATTTTAAAATGCAAAACTACAAACCTCATGGATAATATAATGTAAGAGTAAACCTAGATGATCTTGACATATCAATGACTTCTTAAAACACTAAAGGTAGGGCTCATGAAAAGAATCACTGATAAACTAGACTGTGTTCAAATCTAACACTTCAGCTCTGTGAAAGGCAATAAAAACAGAATTAAAAAGCAAAACACATACACACAAACATGTGTGCACAAATACACACACAAAAACCATGTGTCTACATACCTACCTGATAAAACACTATTATCCAAAAAATATATAAGGACATTTTAAAACTGAATGAGGGAAAAGTGATTTAAAATGGACTAAATACTTTACCAGTTACAAATAAAACATACAAGTGGCAAATAAAGTATATGATAAAGCAGACTATTTCATATTAAGGAAATACAAATGAAAACAATAAGAAACAGCTCTACACATTCAGTTTCTGATCACCATTCAAGCAGAGGATTCTGATTTGTGAGTCTACCTCTAAATAAATAACCATCCATTTCTTAATTCTGAGCTAGTGTGGGATTTCTTTTAAGCATCCTTCTTCAGTTCTGGATCTTAAAATTAAGTCACAAAAATACTAATAAAAACAGGCTTAAGCCAGGCATGGTGGTGCATACCTACCTTTAGTAGTTGAGGCCAGCCTGGTCTATAAAGCAAGTTCCAAGACAGCAAGGGCTGCTACACAGAAAAATCCTGTCTCGAAAAACCAAAAAGGAATACACACACACACACACACACACACACACACACACACACACACACACA
>LOJH01004508.1:0-21556 GCA_001685095.1 Ellobius talpinus | reverse complement strand
ACACACACACACACACACACACACACACACACACACACACACACACAGGCTTAAGACTGACATGTAATTCATAGCTTTATCTAGTATGTGCTTTATATAGGATATATTTTTAGGACTTCTTTTTTTCACCAGATATGAGATTTACTACTAAATATGATTTAGTGAGGTGTAGAACTCAGTTTAGTGGCAGCCCTCATGTCCAGTCACTTGTCTAAGGAAGCACAAATAGAGATTTATTTGACCCCACAGCCATGGAAAATGAGACACGTCTCAATGAACACTGATCTGCAATGCTTTATTATGTGACAAACCTGGCATTGATTCTTGATGGTGGTGGCATTTTGCTTATGTTCTATTTATTTGAGAAAGTGTCTCACTGTGTAGTCTGGGCTGGTTTCAAACTTAGAAATCTTCTTGTCTCTGTATCCCAAGTGTATCACCACACTCAGCCTGATAATGGCTTTTAATTAATTTTTAAACAAAGATTTGCAAATAAGAATTTTCCAGCTATACTGGCTTCAGTGTATTCAACTGAGCATTAATATATACTCCTTTTTCTTATATGAGCCTCTTCATGGATATTGATTAGGGGAAAAACTGGATTTGCAACTATAAGCAAGTAAGCTAATCTAACGCCTTAATTTCATATCTGAAATGAGCTGCAATGGTTACTATAGGATAATGACTTAACATACATAATAAACATATGCCTGAAACATAAATGATGAAAAGCAGTGTGACTGTTAACTTTAGATGTCAATTTGATTGGATCTGAAATCAAAAAAGAGATATGGCTCTGGGCATGTAAGTGAGAGACTTTATGAAAAAGAAAAACAAAAACTGTATTCCAGCTGGGCACAGGTGCACTACTTCTAACCCAAGGAGATTTAAGTCAGAGAATGAGCTCAAGACCAGACTCTGTTACTGTCCTGTTCGATTCGTTTTTTGTCAACTTGACACAAGTTAAAATCATTGGGGAAGAGAAAGGAATTTTAATTTGGAAAAGGTCTCCATCAGACTGTCCTATAGGCAAGTCTGTGGAGCATTTTCTTCATTAATACTTGATACAGGACACAGCCTACTGTGGGTGATACCAACCATAGCAGATGAACTTAGACTGTAGAAAAAAAGCAATCTAAACAAGTCACAAGAAGCAATCTAGTAAGTAGTAATCCTTCCTGGCCTCTACTTCAGCTCCTTACCTGACTTCCTTTCATGATGGGCTATAAGCTGTAAGCAAAAATGAAAATAAACCCTTTGCTCCCCAAGTTTTATTTTTCTTTTTTGACCATGATGTTTATAGAAAGCAATAGAGAACAAACTAGAACAGCTACAGACTGAGTTCATGACCAGATACTTGAGACCCTATAACAAGAAAACCAAAGTGAATTTCACTAAAGGATTCATCGGAAAAGCTCATAAATAAGATGCATCAAGAGAAAGCATATTTCCTCTAAAAAAATCAGTATCAGACGACTTTAGCCTCCTCACCCACCCAACAACCTACCCACCCCAAATTAGAAAAATAACACAAGTTTTATATCAACCATATGGCCCTCACCATCAGATTTTGTACTAGTTAGTTTTTTGTTTTATTCATTTTGGGGAGAGGTCATCTGAGAGGAGGGAACCTCAATTGAGAAAAGGCTGCCATCAAGTCTGGGGGCACTTTCTTGATTAACAGATGGTATGGAAGTCCCCAACCCACTGTGAGCAGTGCCACCTCTGGATGAGTGTTTATTTTAAAAATCAAAAGCAAGCTGAGTGTATTAGTCACTTCTCTGTTGCTATGATAAAACACCATAACCAAGGTAACTTAAGGAAGAGTTTATTTAAGCTCTGGTTAAAGAAGGTTAGAGTCTATGATAAAAGGGAAATCGTGGCAGCAGGCACAGCTGGACAGTAAGCTGAGAGCCCACGTTTTGAACCACAGATACAAAGCAAAGAAGCAACTGGGAGCAGGTGAGACCTTAAGCTCTCAAAGCCTGCCTCCAGTGATATACTTCCTAAACTTCCCCCAAACAGTACCATAAAGTAGAGATCAAATGCCTGAGACTATAAGGGACATCTCATTCAAATGAGCACAGATATTATTCTACTAAACACATGTTCAAAAGCTATTCATTAAACTAAAATTCTAATATAAAACCTTTTTAAAATTAGCGACATCTCAAACAAAAGATGTAGTGCTTCATATATAATTATCACGTTGCCAACCTATAGAAGAAAAGGTAGACTCAGCCATCTATCTAGTCTACCTCTGCTCCAGAGCTGCATGCACAATACTTCTACCCAACCCGAATCAATCACGTTAACTAAACTGCATTAGTTACTTTGATCTTGCTGTAATAAAACACAACTACTTTCAGAAGGAAAGGCTTTCAGTTCCAGAGGCCCAAGAATCCATCATGGCAGGGAGGCATGACAGCTGAAGCAGGAAACTGAGAGCTCACATCCTTGACCACAAGCTGCACAGCATACAGAGCAAACTGTGAATATCGTGAAGCTTTAAACTCTCAAAGTCTGCCCCCAGCAACTTCCTCTTCCAGTAAGACCACACCTCCTAAACCTTCCCAAACAGTACCATACTACCAACCTGGAACCAAATATTCAGATATATAAGCCCATGAGAGACATTTTCATTCAAACCACTACACCATCATTATTGAGTAAAAAACTGTTATGCCCAAAAAACAAACACGTAAACTGTAGTGCTTTAACTACATGAACTGTTACAATGAATTCAACTTCCAAAATAAAAAAAAATTAACCAACAGGAAAAACATTGTGGTAATCAACGCAGAAAAAACACTGTTCCCCTCAGTAAAGAATGCTTCACAGTTAACAACTTAATAGCAAATTAAAAACTGTTGTAAAACATGATTAGCAAAACAATATACACTGTGTAAGTTGAATATGGACTCAATTTTGTCAAAAATAGTTCATTCGCTATCCTGCTTTCACCTTCTTAAAACAAGTAAAAGGAAAAATATAATAAAATTTCTTTACACTCCTGATTTTACTAAAGTCTAATGTCAGCCTATGTAACCAATGAAAATCATCACTTAATAATAAGACTGTCACTGAGATTAGTAATCTTACCCAGGTCATAAAAGTTCAGGTTGTTTCTTTATATACAATAATGCCATTAACCAACCTATATGCAAAATAACCCTTAACAATATCTTCAAATGGATTATAGAGCACAGCAAAGTATCCACAGATGAACTAGAAAAAAGGAGAGGACTAGAGATAAGGTTCAGCAGAGAAGAGCACTGGCTGCTCTTCCAGAGGTCCTGAGTTTAATTCCCAGCAACCACATGGTGGCTCAAAACCATTTATAATAAGATCTGATGCCCTCTTCTGGTATGGAGGCATACATGCAGAGCACTCATACATAAAATACAAATAAAATTAAAATAAACAAAGAAAACAAGAAGAATCACATTTCCCTGCAACATGCAATTTTAAAGGCAATCATTTGAATTATTACCTTTTATCCTACCTTTCTTTGCAAAACTCAAAGCAAATACTCATTTAACCTAAATGCTCATGTGATACAACTTC
This sequence comes from Ellobius talpinus, assembly GCA_001685095.1. NCBI lineage: Eukaryota > Metazoa > Chordata > Mammalia > Rodentia > Cricetidae > Ellobius > Ellobius talpinus. The sequence goes on along the minus strand of LOJH01004508.1, from coordinate 17,989 downwards.
ACTGAAGGTGATTAGCCAGAGAGCAAACATATACTGCAATAAGTAGCTATTTGATGCCTTCCTTTCTTAGCATTATCACTTGGAGAGAATCATTGTGTTGTTCTAATCCATCACAACTGCCCATCATTTCTCAATTTTCAGTTTCTACCAAAGGTGTTGGGGGGGAAAGGAAGGAGAAAGAGGAGATACAAATTCTATTATGCAACTAAGCTAAATTTTTAAACATTTCTACATAAGATAAAATACAACATACATTCACTAGTTATTTGAGATATTATTTCTTAAATTCATCCAAAGTTGATAAAGACCAAAACTCCAGATTAGTAAGAAATTATCTCACCTACTACCATAAGTGTGAATTCAAATCCTCTTTTCACAGATTTTCTGTACACTTGATTTGGGAGGTTGGCAAATCCCACATAGCCCTCAAGATTCTTCGGTTGCTGAGGAAGGTAAAAAGAACCATGTACCAATAAGCATTTCAAATTCCCTCATTTTTAAAAAAATTTTAATTATACAAACTATTTTTTAAAAATTATAATTATATAATTATAATAATTATAAGCTATTATTCACAACAAATCAACATTTATATTGTCACCAATAAAAACATTAATTTCAGAATGTACAGAATAAATTGAACATGAATTGAAAACAAAATTATTAAAACCCAAGAATGAAGAATTAATGAAACTTGTTTCAGAGCAAAGATTTCATTTGACAGTAACCTAGTAACAAGGAACAAAATGACAAGTTCCAACTATGGAAAAATTCAACCCCCTAAGTGTACACTAAGAACCTTTCTTTACACTGACTAATTTCCACCCTCATAAGCTTCTTGAAATTGATCTTGACTCATAAAATAAAAAATTTGTGGCTAAAGCAATTCTTTTCTGTAAATCTTTTTTTGTTGGTGTTTTTGTTTTTCCGAGACAGGGTTTCTCTGTGTAGCTTTGGTGCCTGTCCTGGAACTAGGCTCTTGTAAACCAGGTTGGCCTCAAACTCACACGATCTGCCTGCTTCTGCCTCTTGAGGGGTAGGATTAAAGGCATGCGCCACCACCGCCCTGCTCTTTTCTGTAAATTTTGAAGATTTTCAAAATCAATGTCAGTAGGCACATGTCTTTCAAGCTGTAATCCCAGGCCCATTTGGGTCACTTCAAGGTTACCCATGATGTTACTGCCTCCATCTTCATGAAATGAAATGTATCCAGGATTTAAAGTAAACCATAATTATGTTAGCTACATGGAGTTCTGATTCTTTGAAGACCCAAACAATCATTTCATGAGTAATTTTTTTTAATTTAATTCTACATTGGTAAAGTAAGTCTGATTCTTAATTGACCCACTGGTGAAAACAACTGTTCAGCTACATCATGTGTGTAAGTTGATTTATGGCTTAATTTTACTTTAGAAATAGTCATCTTTAAATATTGTGGCAATACTCTCAAGAGGCACATATGTTTCCTAAGTCTCTGACACATTTAAATCCTAGTCATAAAACAACTTGTGATAGAGGAGCATTACTCTAACACATCTGGGTTTAAACAGAGTCTGCACTCTTCACTGGTATCACTGGTGTAGGAGGCCCTTCTGTATTTGTGTTGCTTTCATTGGTTATTAAAGAAACTGCCTTGGCCTAGTAGATAGGGCGGAACTCCGGTAGGCAGGAAGACAGAACAGAATTCTGGGAAGAAGGGCAGTGTGGCAGACGCCATGATTCTCCTGCCTAAGACGGATGCTGGTTAGACTCATGCCGGTAAGCCACAGTCAAGTGGTGATACACATTATTGGAGAGGGGTTAAACTAATATGTGAGAGTTAGCCAGGCAGTGTTAAAATGAATACAGTTTCTGTGTGATTATTTCAGGTGTAAGCTAGCCAGGCGGGACGGAGCAAAGGGGCCAGATGGGATAACAAGCAGACCATTCTTGCTACTACATATCACATTTATAGCTATACCACAACTTTTCATCCTTGCCATTAAAATTAACTATTTTTTAAGCCTAATGTTGTAAGTCAAGCCAGCCAATTAAATTAAAAGCTAATTTTGAACATGATTAGCAAACTGACCATAATACAGTATTTCAGAGCCAAGTATCTGAAAGCCTATTATGAGTGGAGCTAAAGCAATGTTGTAAGTTAAATGCTTCCTTAAAGGTCATATTTCATCTAATCATAAGATAAATTTAGACTATTAACAAGGTTTTACATAAATTATGTAGTGTACTCACAGCTACTTTGTAATGGAAACATGTCCATCATTCCAGTGTTCCAGATTCCAGCAGAACAAATTCACAGAAGGCAGCATGTGAAGAATTCCACAAATTGTAGTGGCACATTTAGTTTAAGCAGGAGTAGCAGATCCATTGGGACACAGCAAAATATAGAAAAAAAGTTAAAATTACTTACATGTAACTCAATGACTTAAAAGTAAATTAATAAAAGAGATTAAAATAAATTGAAGACATTCTTTCCTATGCATGCCAAAACAATGTTTTCATATTTTTAGTAGTTTTTACATTTCCCTTAGAATTATAAAAAGACCTCCTATCTTTTAATTAAGGCCAATTACTATACCGTGTCTTTGAGGAAATGACATATGTAGTCATTTAATAATTTAATACTCAAAATAAGTAGACATATGTTTTGGAAAGGTGTAGTATGAATTTCATACAACTTTTGTGTTGTCGGTCAACAACCCAGCTTAACATTTAAAATCTTTTCATATAATGATGCATTTCAAATTCTGTGAACTCAGACTTAAAAGACACGTAGACCGTAGGAAAAAAATGATCTGCCATATCATACGAGGAAATTAGATAAACTGTAGGCTGTGAAAACTGAAAGAGTACAGAGAAGAAAACACAACAGTAGGATAAACTCCCTGTGAAAGATACGAGTTTACGCTTGTGCAACGTACTTCAAACAACTTTAGGCAGTTAAGGTATTCACAATTTAATAAGTGAAAGCAAAATTTCAAAAACAGTCTCTCACACACACTCTCTCTCACACACACTCTCTCTTACACACACTCTCTCTCACACACTCTCTCTCACACACACACACAAACACACACACACTGCACGTGCAGAATTGAAAAATCTCCACAACTATCCCTTTCTTTTGCCATTTCAAGAAACCCACCAGACGAAAAGGCATAAAACACCTAAGGGTATGTACCTGTGTCTTATTGTCTTTTCCTCAAGTCTTTGGTTCATAATCAGTACTGTTTTAGGGTTGAATTAATAAAAGGCAGGAAACATTCTAGCTAACATAAAGGACCATAAACTAGGAATAAATCTGGCACTTTCAGGAACAAAAACAGAAAATATGTGATCTAGAACACAGGAAAGAGACAAAAGGACAGGAAATGAGGTCAGAGAGGCAGGCAGGGGCTAAATCATGTGGGATTCAGTCAAAGTAAGAAGTCTGAATATTATTTTAGACATGGGGACAGAACCACTGGAGGGATTTGCATAAGAAAGTGACCTGATTAGCATTTTAAAGATAGCTTTCACTGTTAAGAGAAATGGCTTAAGAACTAAGAAAACTACTGCAATAATACCAGAAAGAGTGAATTAAGCTACTAAGAAGCAGGAAGAGATTTTAAGGATTAGAAATGTATTTTTGAAGGCTGAGTTGGTGGAATATTGCTTATGAATTGGACATCAGTGAAAGGAAAAGAAACCAAGGATAACTGGTTCTGCCTTGAACGACTCAATGATTGGTGGCAATTATGAAAATAGTACAATGGAAGAGGAAGACTGAGTAGTGAGAGCCAAAATCAACAATAGCTTTAAGCATGTTACGTTTGAACTGTCTACTATATTCAAGACAGGTCCAGTACAGAATCTTAAACGTGACTAAGGAAATTCCAGGGTTGGCTGGTGCTGAAAATAAGTTATCTGCACATGTACACTGGAAAGAGATTGGATTCCCCAAAAGAAACTATAAATAATAAAGAGAAGAGGATCCTGCAGGGCAGTGGTGGTGCATGCCTTTAATTCCAGCACTTGGGAAGCAGAGGTCAGGTAGATCTCAGTGAGTTCAAGGTCAGTCTGGTCTGCAAAGGGGATCCAGGGCCAAGAACTGGAGCACTATAACAATTTGGGCTAACAATTAAGGCTGAGAAAGATGGGAAGAAAGATCTGCCAGGAAGATGGGAAGAAAACTAAGATGACTGCAAGGAGGGCCGGCCTTTTAACTGTGTTGCATCCAATGAAAAAATATGTCCATAAAATTGGAAATAATTTTACTGCTACCTTTTAACAAGGCCAGTCTTAGTAACACAGTGAGAAAGTGATTACGCTGATTTAAAGTATACAGTTTTATTCACATGATTAGCTTTAAATTTAAATTTAGAACCTTTAACTTACTAGTTCCTGTGTGACTAGTTTCTGAGACACAAATTTTCTCTACAATCCTAACAAAATACAAATTCACAACTGATAGCCTCCAAAAAAAGTGAATGATCACGCTCTCAAAACAAATTTCTTCAGAAGAAATTTTGTCCAAAGATAAATGACAAAGTAGTTTGGCTACTTGCTGCCAAACAAATTTTCTCAGAATCTGCATGTAAACATCCCAGAAAATACAAAAGCTAATGTCTGGAACACCTGGCTCCAGCACAAAAATAACTAACTCTTTAATTAAATTATGAAAACCAATCACAGATTATAAAAAGATTATCACAGAAATTTACTTGTCTACTACTTAATGCCCCTAGTATTACATAATACACCTAACTACAACTTTCAGGCACTTGCTTAGTCAAATTCCTAAGGTCACACAGCCAAGTAAAAAATGTTCATTCACCATTTAAATGGTGTAAATATTTTTATATAAATGATTTACAAATACCTATATTAAACTTAAACAACACAAACACTAAAATATTACAGGATTATATAGGCATATCTCCTACCCTCCCTTAAGCTTTACGGGTTTGTGTGCTATTTTGCATACCTCCAACTACAGTTTTTACTATGATGGGCAAATTTTTAAAATACTGTAAATTTATTGTGTGCATGTGAGGACAACATGTGGATTTCATGTCTCTCATGTTAGTCAACTTTTAGGAGTCAGTCCTTTATTTCCATAATGCTGACGTGGGTTCTCTCTCATTTCTGATGTTCTGCTGCACATTTTAGGCTAGTGATAGGGTTACAAATATAACTGATGTATTGATGAACTAACATTCATTTTTCTCCTCATTCCTATGTGTGTCTGTGTGTATATGTCACATGCATACCCACAGACACCAAAAGAGGGCTTCAAATCCCTGAAGTTAGAAGTTACAGGTGGTTGTAAACTGCCCAGTGTGGAAAGTAAACAGAATCCTCTGAAAGAGCAGTAAAGTGCTCTTAACCACTGAGCACTCTTCCAGCCCCAAGTTGCATTAAATTTCTATTGGATGGTATACTGGACTATATACCAAGGAGCTAGCTGATGAATTTCTATAACTAACCTGTAGGAGGAGTGCTAAGTCTTGGATTTCTGATTTCAGGTTTGAGCAAATAGTTGTCATTTAGTAATACAAGTAGTATTAATACTAATACCATTACTAAAACAAATTAGTAAATGCAAAAATCATTTGAATTTAATGTACCAACTGGACCTTATGGAAGACAAATGTTCTAGATGGGCAGTGGACTATATAAAAAGAGAAACTGTAGCTGGCCCCTGGTGGCGCACACCTTTAATCCCAGCACTCAGGAGGCAGAGGCAGGAGGAGATTGAGGCCAGCATGGCTTACAGCAAGTTTCAGCACAGTTGGGACAACACAGAGAAACCCTGCCTTGAAAAACAAAACAAAACACTCAGGAATTAAAAGAACGGGCAAATATTAACATTTTAAGCCATCGTGTAAATGATATGAAAGGTCTGAATCTAAATATAGTGGGAAAGTAGAACCAATACCAGAATCCCACCATCACCACCTAAAGGTAGAGGATGGCCCAAGTCGAGAGGGCTTTAGACATCAAAAAAGATCATCTTTACCTGTTTAAATGCTATAGAAAAGACAAAGAAAATAAGTGACTGAAGAGGCTAAGGACACAGATGTTTATACAGTGAAGGAAGTGGTTTTCCTTAATACCTGGAATAAAACCACCTTCTAATCTTAAGAGAGCAAAGACTAGATTTTTAAGAGACAAAGATGGAAAACAGAAACAAGAACAGGAAAAAAGGTAAGGAGTCAAGTCTGGTGGCACAACTACTCAGGAGGCTAAGGCAGGAAGGATACAGGTTCAAGGTCTACCTAGGCTAAAGTGAATTCAAGGACAGATTCAGCAACTTAGTGAGACCCTTATTTTAAAATAAAAAGTTCAGAAGGCTGAATAAGATGCAGGTTAGCTGTGGAAAGCCTAGTATGCACAAGGCCCTTGCTCAATCCTGAGTAATGCCAAAGCAAACAAACAAAAACAAAACAAAACATATTTTAAGGATCAGTTAGGGAACAGTAAAGCAATCTGTTCACCTAATTAAGGCTGAAGACCACAAATCTTTGAATGTGAACTTGAAGTAATGTGGGTTTTTTTTGGGTTTTTTTTTTGGTTTTTTTCCCCAATAGCAACCTGTAACTTGGGTGTAAGGCAACAAATTTAGGATTTATGTGAAACTATTCTCTGGAAAGGGCACACAAAAGGACAAGGCTCATGAGAACTGCACTCAGAGCTGAATTAAGGGACCACAAATGGAGCAATGAGGAAACTAGAAGGTACAATCTTTTTAAGGTTTAACAAAAGAAGCGCACGCTCCAGGACCCATAAGGCCTCTAAAATGATAGATGAGGTTGAGGACATACTCAGTGGTAGTGTGCGCTCAGCATAGAGGATGTCCTCAGTTTCCCACTACACATATATTGCATGATCGACTTTGTTCTCAGAAGGCAGAGACAATAGGATTCACAAGCTGGGAGCCAGCACTGTCTACAAAGCAAGTCCCAGGATTCCATAAAGAGAAGTAGCCTCAAAAAAAGGGGGTTGCTTCTCTAAATCTGCTAAGTGAGTACACAGTAAACCCTACCTCTCATAAATTACTGGTAGGAATATAAAGTCTGCTTCTAATTGGAAATGTTTTGTAGTAACTTAAAAAATTAAATGTGTGTTCACATGTGCATATATTTGAGTCAGACCAAAGAAACGAAACCATAAGCCATCATCATTGTGGCATTTTTTTTCAAAAGTTAATTAACAGCCAGCCAGTTAGACGGCTCTCTGGGTAAAGGTACTTGCTGGTAAGCATGAAGGCGTAAGCTTAATCCCCAAACCCACATTGTGGAAAGAGAACCAATTTTTGCAAGCTATCCTCTGGCCACCACAAGTATGCCTATACCCACAATAAATAAACAAATATAAAAAATGAAATAAAAAAATAACAACAATCTAAAATAATACCCCAATTTTAACACCAGTGTTGTTTTACTAGCTGGACTTAGTGACAATTCTTTTTTCTGCCATCTCCCAAGTTTTTGCCAAAGAAGCATCTCCACTTTTAAAAATTCATAGTGAAAGAAAATGAAGCCACGTACATCAAACACCACCATGAGCTTCCCTTTTAACAGGTAAATCAGACTTTTTTTATTTTGACAAACTCATTAGACTACAAAGGAAGAAGAAACCTTCAGCTTAACCATGATGAGAATAGAAGGAAAGTAGAAGAATAAAGTTATCAGATGGCCGGGTGGTGGTGGCGCACACCTTTAATCCCAGCACTGGGAGGCAGAGGCAGGAGGATCTCTGTGAGTTTGAGGCCAGCCTGGTAAACAGAGAGAGTTCCAAGATAGCCAAGACCACACAGAAAAACCATGTCTCAAAAGACAAAAAGTTTTATCAGTAAAGTAAGGCAGATAAACAGCTGCTTAGTTGTATATTCACTTTAGCAGATTTATCTTAGCTAGATTCTAATTTGTTAAGTACAATCTCCAGGAACCAACTAGACTTGGAAAACCCACCCTTCAATCAAGCAAGCCATAAAAGCCCCCAGCTGTACTAAAAAATGTTCATCTCACAGATTAAAAGATACTGTTAATTGAGCTGGGGTGGTGGCACATGTCTGAAATCCCAGCATTAAGCTGTCGGGCATGATCCAGACTTTAAGTTAGCCTCTGCTATGCAGTATGTTTAAGAAAAACCTGAGTTACATATCGTATTTTTAAAAAATTATCAAATACAAAAGGTTCAATTGGCATTCCCTTTAATCCTGGCCAACACTAAAGTAGATGATCATTTCATGCTATATATGCATGTCCGTGGTTTGTTTGGGTTTGGTTTTTTTGAGACAGGGTTTCTCTGTGTAGCTTTGGTGCCTGTCCTGGAACTCACTCTGTAGACAAGACTGGCCTCAAACTCACAGAGATCTGCCTCCCCGAGTGCAGGGATTTAAAGGCATGCACCACCACCACCCAGCTTGCATGTCCTTGTTCTTATTTCTACATGTTAACCAAATATTTAATTTTCCAAATTAGAGGGGCTATACACCCCTTTAGCAAACCTAAAGTTATTTCAAAGTTTTAAGAAAAAGACTATCACTACACAGTCAGCTTCCAAGCAGTTTACCACAATGCTCTAACACACACTGAAGTGGCTTTTTTGTGTGTGGTTCTAGTCGCCAGCTAAGTAGTTAGATTGTAGTTACCTTTTCCTCACAGAATACATAATCATCTCCCTGAAGTAAGTCATAATTATTCTGTATTTAACCAACTTTTGCTTTCTAACAAAAATCCCTAGATAAGGCTAACTAGTTTCTGTATGCTTTCACTAATTCCATCCACTTATGCCAAGCTTTCATTTCTCCAAACTTAAATAAATCCATTTAGCACATTCAGTCAACAGACTAAAAGGGTTTAGTAGCTCTTTTATTTGTACATCATTTTATACATCCATAGAACAAGAACTACACCGATTTAAATTGATTTTCCTTTCACCCAGTACCTCAACTTTATAGGATACAACTGAGAACCAAACATGTAAATCCAACTCAATGCTTAACAGTCATAGAGTAGACCTTATTGGATTTGAGGCCTGGATCTACGCAGGTAAAATCAATCTAGTACTAAACATGGTCAAACATGGCTAAAGAAGTCCTAAGCCCTAGGGGAGAACCTATTGATGTGGTTTTTCTAAATAACCATGTTGTTAAACTACCTTTTAAATATTTCTGTTTATATAATTTGTACTGCTCCCAAACTTGGTCAAAGAAGCTTCTTATTATGATGCGGTTAATGAACACACTCACTCCTTACTCTTAGTGCTGAGAATAAGTGACTTTATGCTCAGCTGTAGACCTGGATCAACACACCACCACCTAAAGCTCAAGAAACACCATTGAGTGGGGGTGGAGGTGCAAGAGCTGAAGGATGGCAAGAAAGATATGAAATGATGTCTGTTAGACATGGCATGACTGGTCACATGAACTCACAGCAGTTGTGGTTACCTGCACAAGACCAAGCAAGTTGGAATCAAAAATTCCAGTATGAAGTTCCTGGGGAGGGACTCCTGAGACCCTCCCTAAATGAAGAACTGCTTGCAGCTGATGACTGCTTGAGGGAGTCACTTAGAGGAAGGCGCATTACTAGGTTTCCCCATATGCCAATGGATAACCCCACACCCGAGTGCACATGGGCAGCAGTAATTGGATTCAGTGAATTAAAAGATGATAGATGATAGTTAGAAATAAGAAATTATTTAAGAAATAAGGAATTATTCACCAGGAAATAAGAACAAAAGGTAAGTAGATATATCCACAAAGCAGAAAATGTAAAAAGATACACATAGTTTTAAAATTCTTATATTATTTAATAATTCATGCTAAGTATTTTCATAGCACAAAACCTAATATACCAGGCAGTAGCTTTTAAAAGTACAGTCTACTAAAAGCAGGGAATAATCAGATTATATATAACAAACAATTCTCCCCAATAACATAAGAAATGTAAATTACAAGCTTAAAATACTAATAAACACCCCAAGTATAACTGGGGGGAGAGGGAAAGGTTTGTTAAACATTCTGTTTTAAAAAATGGTATTTATAATTTAAAATTCTGAAGCTATGAAATGTCAAAAAAATAGTTATGCAATTTTAACACTAGGATACCATATACACATTTAAAATAGACTAGTAATAGCTTAATAGACCAAAATATTACATTAAGTGAACACTTAACTTTCATATAAGCATTTAAAAAATACTTTCACATATATTGCCCCCATAACAAAGGGAAGATTCTTACCCATAGTTTTTCATAAGAATCACCTAAAATACTTAAAATACAAATTTCTGGACTCTTTTCTCTCACCTAGTAAATTAATGAACCTCTAACACTGAAAATATTTCCGACATCAAAGCAGGGCATAAAATCAACTAATTAGTGATTAAAAATGAACATGAATTAATTAACAATGACTGAAGTTACTATTTCCCCATTCCTAGTTAATTTATTTAACCTAATCATAAAGGTCTATTTGTTAAACTTTTATACTTATTAAGAATGGCTGAGAATGTCAATAATTGAAAGTACATTAGTTACTGGAGAATTTTCCTTATAGAAATCACCTCATATTTCATGAGGAATTCTAGTTATTTTTTAAATAGCATAAATTTAAAGCATAAAGATAAATTACAATTTTTTCCTCTTACAAATAATCTGACTTAAAATATTCTCTAAAATTGACAAAAAAAAGAAAAAATTTTCTTCAAAAGAACTCTAATTATAGTCTTAAAACAATCTGTGTATATAATATAAAGTCATTCCCCCCAATAAATAAAACTAACGTAAGCCTTAGTTTGAAATGTACCAGTTCAGATTTTAATAAAGAATGTTGTAGAATATTATTTTAAGATGTGTTACATTTCTTTATGCTTTGGAACATTTGTTTAATGATGCAAAGATGTGTTGTATTCTTTGATGTTACACTTGTTTAACTCTGTAAAGCTGTGTTACTTTGCCTAACACCTGACGGTCTAATAAAAAGCTGAATGGCCAATAGCAAGGCAGAAGGAAGGATAGGCGGGGCTGGCAGGCAGCGAGAATAAACAGGAAGAGAAATCTGTAAGGAGCAAAAGGAAGAAGCAAGAAAAGGAGAGGAAGACCCTAGGGGCCAGCCACACAGCTACATAGTCAGACATAAAGAAGGAAAGAAAGGCATACAGAAATAAAGAAAGGTAAAAGCCCAGAGACAAAAGACAGACCAGATAATTTAAGAAAAGCTAGCTAGAAACAAGGCCAGGCATTTATAAGAAAAAAGGAACACTTTAATAATACATTCAAAAAACTAGGGGTCTTAACCTAAATCAGAGCCTGAAACCTTCAGCAAAAAGGGTAGGCAGACAGGACAGAGAGGGGGATAGAAGGGTACAAGTGAGTTCAATAGGGAAAACATGGGGCTTTAATTAAGGGAAGGGAAGGGGCATGAATACAAAAAGAAGGGAGAGGGCAAACTAACAGTAAGGCTATCTGGAAAAAAATCATAAGGAATCTTATCTATCTACCTAAAATTAAATACGGCACATATAAGTCTGTGTATACATAGACATACACTATTTAAATGAAATTTCCCCATCTGGACTCACGATGTTCCTCTCAAGAGCCATAGGCTATCTATCTGAAAATAAATAAATTAAAAAACACCCAACATCAAGCAAGAGGAGCCCCCCTGAGTTACCAATAAAGGTTGTCCAAGAAACTCCCAAAATATCGCTATTGCTACTTCCCTTTAAGGTTAAGTAAGTCCCTATTGCTGAAGACACCGTTCACTTCAGACACAGGACCTAGAGAACCTGAGCTGGATCTGACTTGAAAGCATCCTTCATGAGAACCAGGTTTCATGGTACCAGAAGATACCATGTCAGCTTTCAAAGAAGGGAAGCAACCAAAAGTCCTACCCAGCTATAAACCCACAACAAGGACCAGCCAGCCTGGCCTGACAACCCTAAAAGTGCAGCAATGACAAGCATAACTTGGTGATAACCAACCGCTCTCTAACTGGACTTAAGACCCACTTAACAAGAGGGACCATTACTGACACTGGAAACCAAGTCAGGGCCTGGCTGTTACCAGTTATTACCCAGGGCCCCAGGGCTAGTGAAGTCACGGATCTTGGAGGAAAACCTAAAATTACCCTCTTACTAAACCAGAATAGTTCTTAACTACACTTTAAATATTTACCCTTATTCCTACAGTTGTAGCTCTCACCTTTCATCAAAGAAACTTCTCTTTGCAACAAAGATTACCACCAGCCTGCAATCACACACATAGAGATAACATTATAGAGACAGAACAGGCTGTATTTATATATTTAGGGGTGTGTGTGCCTGTGTGTATATTTGTAACAATAAAGAAAAAGAAGCCATGAATCTGAAGGAAAGTGTGTGGGATGCATGGAGGAAGGGTTGGAGAGAAGAGGGGAAATGGTGTAATTATAATTTCAAAAAATTAAAAATCTTATACTTAGGATTAAAAAATAGAAGTATTACTGCGAAGAGGTGCAAGAGAGCACTTGTCTCCTTAGGAAGCCACAACTAAGGCACCAACTTAGAAACACAGTTGACTATAACCTGCTAATGAACCTGTTGGCATGTGAATAGTGACCTTCCCAGTAAGAACCGATTTTCTGTTCTTTATAATTGTTTCAATCTTAGGTATGCTGTTATCACAGCACAGACAGACTAAAACACCAAATAACGAATTTACAGCAGTACAAAATAAGAATGATCTTTACATACTGATAATCTAAATTAGACTAGCTGGGGAAAATGAGGTAAGAGATGTCATAGGACCGGACATCTATGATTTTTAATTCCATATTTTTTAAATCCTTCAGAGTACATACAAGAAACTGTTTAAAGTAGGTGACCTGAAGAGTAGGAAACTGAATGACTTTAAAGATTGGGGGAGGAGCTACATGATGGTGCTCACCTTTAATCCCAGGTAGAGTCAGAGGCAAGTGGGCAAGTGGATCTCTGAGTGAACTAGACCAACCTGGTCTACCAACCTGCCCAGACTACTCATTGAGACACCCCCCCACTACACCCCCCCACACAAACGGTATGAGGAACAAAAATCAATTCCAGAGGAAAAAATACAAATAATATATGCAAGGCAATGTTTGTTAAATCTTTGAAAACAGCTTTCAAAAGCTGGGCGATGGGGGTGTGCGCCTTTAATCCCAGCACTCAGGAGACAGGTAGGTGGATCTCTTTGAGTTTGAGGCCAGCCTGGTCTACAAGAGGTAGTTCCAAGACAGGCTCCAAAGCTACAGAGAAACCCTGTCTGGAAAAACCAAAAGAACAAAACAAAACAGACAAAAGCTTACAAAATATCAGACTGCCATTACAAAAGACTATTTTACAAAGATGAGACTATTAAAACAGTTTTTATACTGCTGAAAAGTTAATCAGATTTCCAGGGACCATCCCAAGTCTGTTTATATAATTCTAGAAAGTTACTAGAATTATGTGACCTTTCAACTTCTAAAAATTTTTTATGTATTTGAAAAATAAACAAAATGGCTAAAGAGATGACGTATTCAGTAAAGTACTTGCCACGCAAGTATGAGGGGCTCAGTTTGGATCCCCAATACCCAAGTATAAGCCATAAAACCCAAATGTGACAACAGGCATCTGCAACCCTGGTGCTGAGGGGCAGGAGACGGAAACAAATGTCTGGGGTTTGCTAGCCAGTTAGTCTACTCAGTGAGTGAGCTCTAGGTTCAGTGAGAGTCTCCCCACCAAAAAAAAGAAAGTGAATGGGCTGGGGAGGTGACTCATTTATGAGGACCTAAATGTATGTATGAGGACCTAAATTCACATCTCCAGCATCCTCCCCCATACATATACACAAAAAAGTTAGACATTGATGCATATGCTTCTAACCCCAAGCATTGAGGGGAAAGACAAGTGGATCCCAAAACAGTGAGCTTCAAAGGTACCTAATGTCTTCCTTTGGCTCCTGCAAGCAAACAAATAGGCATATGCTCCCACAGTCATGTGCAAAACCATAAGCACAACAAACATACACCAAAAAGAAAACTACGGTGGAGACCACAGAGAAGGCATATACCACTGATTGTTCTCGGGCTGCTATACTTGGATGGACAGACACATACAGAAGAATACAAACCACACACGTGCACGCACAAGCACACAAGTACATATATAAACACCGCATACAAAAAAAGGAAAGAAAAACTTTAAAAGCTACTCAGAAAAAAATATTTCAATACAAAATAAGTATGTATCTCAATAAACTGCTTTTAAAAATCTAATCAATGACTATCAGAAATAAGATCAGTGGTTACCTGGAACAACAAGGTTAAGGCATGGGGTGAATACCCACAAGGAAATGTCAAGACATTAGAAACATTCAAAACCTTGACTGGTATGTAAGGCTATAGATACATATGTGTTTATATCAAGGTTCCTTGAAGTAAGTGCCTAAAACCTGCAAACTTTAAAGTATAAAAATTATACCTAAAAAAGTTATTAATTTGGGAAACACTTGGGAATGAAGGCTCCTAAGCTCCTCTCCTAGATACTGTGAATCAAGGAACATTTCTGGGACCCAGATAATCTGCACTTTCTAACACAAGGGCAGAGCTGACTCTATAGATTTGAGGATCACAAATTATACTCTGAATCTACTGACTGATCTAGCACAATGTCGGATATGTGCTAGAAACTAATTACCAAAAAAGAAAAAAAAATAGTGAATCAAAAATAAACTTACCAAAAAAAAAGAAAAAAGGAAGGAAGCAAGCAAAATAACTACCTAGATAATCCTAATTCTCAAGTTTAAGAAATACTAAGCATATAATATGCACGCATACACACACCACATATACACACATGAACCTATAGGTCATACTCACATAACAAAAATAAACTCTAAATGTTAATATTTCTAAGGTTAAGAAACCGAATGGAGGCTCATCTCAAGTAAAACTACCAAAATTATTCAGTTACGGCTCCAGATGTAAAATGAAACAGACTTCATATGCTGAGGGTACAAAGGCACTTACTTGCATCTCGGGCCTGACCTCCTGAGGTTGATTCTGTGACATCCACAGTGAAAGGAGACAGCTGATTCCAACAAACTGTCCTCTCAACTCCACATGCCCCTGCACCCATACACACTCATACACAAATTTTTAATTTAAAAATAAAAAAGGAGATGCCTTGTAACTTTTGGATTAATGAGGAAGAGGGACACCCTCCTTATAGTCTTTGTAAAGCAAATATAGACTAAAGCACAAACACATGAATACGCAAGCCTGAAAACCCTCAAAACAATGCAATGGCAGCAGCCTCGTGCCGTTCTTCCAAACACAAGGTGTGCTTTGCTCTTCCCAGTTTACATAGTAAAGTTACTGGCTGCAAGTACATAATCTTTAATACAACTGATAAAATCCCATCTTTAGCTACCCAGAAATTACCGCACAACACCATAATCCAGCTAACTATTCTGAAAGCAAGGTGGACCAGTGTTATGAAAGAAAGTAGGTTTATGTATAGAAAGTATAGAAATTTTAAGCACAAAGTAAGACATCTTTGTGGGAACTGAAGCTGGAGATCAAACCCAGGACCTCACAGACGCAAAGCTAATAATGCTTTGCAACTAAACTGTAGCCCCTCTCGGAAACTGTTTTAACAACAGGACCATTTTCTGTATGCTGGACCCAATAATAAAGTTGGGACTTTCATGGTCTTTCTCATTCTGTTTTTATTTAAAAGGTATTTACAGTACTTTGGACTTTCAGTGCTGTGAAAATAAAGGAAGGGACTTAAGGAGGGAGGAGAAAAGCGAAAAACCATTCACCTGTTTGTGAAGCACTACCTTAATATAACAGATACATCAGCAGAAGGGGCAAATGATCTGAATCGATGTCTGACATCAAACAAAGCTCTAAGTCATGGTAAGGTAATGCTTTCATTAAGACTTTGAACCAGACAGAGCCCTCCCTTACTCGCTAGAAATTTGATGACAAAAATGGTCAAGAGAAAACAAAAAACTATTTCTTCCCAAAATCTTAATAGTCATTGGCAACTACTCTCTTCTTTTTGGACCCACCCTGGTTTCTCTCTAGTTTTTAGGTGACCTCTTCTAGAGATTACAAGTGGGGCCTTTCTAGCCCTACTAGCTTCTGGTGTGCAGAATAACTGAATCCAAAATAAGAAAATGTAACATGAATGTAAAGCCTTTATTTGTCTTCTTTTCCTTATTTAAAGTCCTTACCTCTGATCCACTGACTTTTTAACACAATGCAGAGAATGAGGTCTACACATTTCTGTCTCAATGCTTGATAAAATGCATTAATAAATTTCAACTTCTAATAAAAACTTGAAAATAGCTTTTAAAGTCAAAATATGAAATTAGGCTTTCTATTGACAATTCAGTAAAGCAACACTACTTTACTGGACGGACCCAGTCATACACAGTCCATGATGAATATATAGATATCAAATTATACGTCTGAAACCAACCTGCTCTACAACTATCTTCAGTCCAACTGGTCACAAGAGCCACAGATCTAGCTCTCCTTCCTATTTTCTCCTCAACACTTTTATTACTAAAGCATTAACCTTTAAACTTCCCTAAGATCCCACAGCGGTTCAAATATGCCAATAGATTATGTCTTTGGGAACAACACACAAATCCACATAACAGATTTTCTATTTACCTTCTTAAGTAATACCAGGATTTCTCATGTAGTTATGTACAAATTATCTTATCTCTAAAGCAAAACAAATACCTATAAATTGCTAAACTAGGAAAACATGCATCAACTTCCTATAAACACACAGAAACTTTGTTTTTAATTCTGTAAGGCTGAGTGCACCTGTGATAACTTTAATAACAGTATAACGAGGACTAGGCGTCATCACACTGCTCTATCACTGATGACACACTGCTATCGTGTAAACTACCAATGTAGCTTCCACACTTCTTTTACAGCTCCATTCAAGCCCTATCTACTCTAGTCCCATTCAACTGGATGTAATGAAAGGGTGTTTCCTGCCTCCACTCCCCCATCATCCCCTACTCTTTCCCTAGTGCTGTTTGGAGAAAGAAAGACTCCTGGAAGAACTGTTACATCCATCCTTCAGTCAGTCTCCCGGGATTCCACAGGCTGCACTTCTGCTGGACGCATGAAACATAGAGCTTCCTCAACTTCTCACAACCTGAATGAATGCTCATAAAAAAGTAAAAAAAAAAAAAAGTGCTTGTCACTCTAGGTTAGAGTGATTGCTCAGAGGCCATCAGAAAGATAGTTTTCCTTTTCATCAAAATTAGAGAATTAAAGATCCAAAAATAAGTAACTCTTAAAGTTGAACTATTTAGCAATAAACTTGCCAAGATTTAAGTAGTTAAATAATGATTTCGGTAACTTAGCAAGCATCTGGTCATCACAGACTATCCCTTCAACTCAAAGAACTCAGACTTGCAACAGGGTACTCTAAAAAGTAACTCAGCAAAAAGAAATGTGTAAGAATAACTCAGCTGCTTATTTCATACTACATAAAAGCACGGAATGGAACTCTGGAGTGGAAAATATGAATGAAATGGCCTGTTCTTTTTCCAGCATGTGGGGGAGGAAAGGAAATGAAAAAGCTTAAGAGAAAAACAGAATACTGAAATTATTTTCAAAAATTAATTTCCTTAAACTTCTCCAGTCCCTGTCTGCTCACCCTCTCCTCTTTTCCAGGCACCATTCCCATCCTTTACACCTCCTCCGGGGGGGCGCCCTTTCCGGACTGTCTCTTTCCCTTTTTCCTAAAAATTAAACCCAAGCCAAGCTCGGGATGCGTCTCCCGACCCGCTCGCCATCCACCAGCCTTTCTGGTTATGCCCGGAGAAGGGGAAGAGAGCAGCAGCATGTTTGTTGGAGCTGCTGCAGCCTCCTCCGCCACCTCCACCTCCACCCCAGCCCCGCGCATCCCTCTTCCTCCCTCCCCGGCTGGCCCACGGAGACGCGGCACCGAGCTCGCTCA
>LOJH01004507.1:0-11599 GCA_001685095.1 Ellobius talpinus | reverse complement strand
ATCTCTGTGTATATACTACTATAGAAAGGGTATATCTCTGTGTATATACTACTACAGAAAGGGTATATCTCTGTGTATATACTACTATAGAAAGGGTATATCTCTGTGTATATACTACTATAGAAAGGGTATAGCTCTGTGTATATACTACTATAGAAAGGGTATAGCTCTGTGTATATACTACTATAGAAAGGGTATTTGTTTTTAATGGAGCAGAAAAAGTGGAGGATTTTTGAGCCATGTGTCTAATTTAGACACCCAAAAAATAAATATGTAAAATCCCTCTCTCAGACATACACACACACACACACACACACACACACACACACACACTCACATACACACGGCAGGGTGGGGGGTGCATGGAAAGAGAGAGCACACATGCAGGCTCAAAACTTCTTAATGCTATCTATTTTCTATAAGAATAGAATTTGGGGTGGGGGAGGCTATTGAGACAGGGTTTCTCTGTGTAGCCCTGGCTGTCCTGGTACTCACTTTGTAGACCAGGCTGGCCTTTAACTCACAGAGATCCACCTGCCTCTGCCTCCCAAGTGCTGGGACTAACAGTATGTGCCACTGGCAGGAAAAGTAGGATCATTTTAATAATAAAAAGAATAGAGGGGAAAATCTGAGATTTACTTGGAAAGATTATTGTCGACAGTGGTTTTGGTGAAGTAATTTCAAAACCCCTCCATATTAATTATAAGATGTGGGTATGGATATGGCTGAGACCCAGAGTTTTCACCTGGGGCAGAAGATACAAGCAGGAATGGGAGATGGAAAAAAACAACTTGGATGTCAGGCTGGCAAACAAAGCAACAGTGTTATATATCATGACTTAACAAATACTAAATATACAGGATAGGCTATTGGGATGTATGTGATGGGGGTAATTGGTACAAACAAGAAAGTGGGTGTCAAGTCCTACCTAGTTCTGCCCAACAGAAAGGTCTAGAAACAAGGACAGCACAAATCTAATGAGTACAATTCTCTTCTACTTACTGAACATTTCTCCACAGAAAGCAAACAGGACTCCTTGGAGGAATAGCTAAACCCAGGTCGAGGGTGGGAATCACTCAAGGTAAGCTTATATATCTCATGGCATAAAGTGAGAAAGTTCTTGGAAGACTAGGCCAGCAAGATGGCTCAGGGAGTAAAAGTCCTTGATGAGCTGAGTTCAATCCCCAGGACCCACTGGTGGAGGAGATAACCAATTTCCAAGTTGTCTTCTGCCCAATACATACATGCTAGAGCATGCACATGTACACACAGGCACATGTGTACACACATATACAAAATAAATAGATGTAATTATTTTTTAACTAGCAAGGAAGGCTACATCAGAATGAGAAAACAGAGTTCCAAGAGGAGCTCAATGGGTCAACTTTGATGGTAATGAGCCACAGCCAAATCACATTGAATTTTACTCCACAAGAGAGGAGTGGGGTGGGACAAGGTCTTCTCACACAGGAATACCTCCACCCAATATGGGGATCACAGAATTGGGGAATGCCAAGTGTGTAAGCACCAGCATGTCCGACACAGACATTTATTAGTGCTGTTGGCCCAATAACTCAAGAAGAGCTGTAAGAGAACAGGATCAACACTCTCAAAATTATCCTAGAGACGTTTTTATTAATTACAAAGAGGCAACAATGCAGAAATCTGTGATCTACCTAAATTAAGTAATTAATGTTTAACCATAATCTATAGAAAAATTGACAAGAAGCTACAAGATGACAATATCAGCTCACTTATCCAGTAGTCTCACCGAAGATGCTTAAGCTGAGCCAAAGGAGGGGGAAAGGATCAGACAATCTGTACAACCACAGAACATTCTAGAAAACAGCATGACTGGACTCAAAATGCCAGGGCCATAAAAGATTCCTCATTTAAAACAAAATCCTTTTAACATGGTGAGAGGTGCATCCCAGTGATGGAGTACTATTTTGGCATGCAGGAAGCCCTGGGAGATCCCTAGCACCACAAAAGAGAAATAAAGGAAAGGAGAAAGGGTGGACAAGTGGAAATGGTTGTAGACTGAAAGATCCCAGAGATATGAAAACCAAACCCACTGTGAGTTTGCTGGTCACTTCCGGATCTGTACTGGGAAGGATAAAACAACAATGAAAGCCAATGGGGCAAATCCGACTATGACCTAGATACTAGAGCATAGTAGAGTTAAGTAAATTGCACAGTAGCAATGTTTCTGACACCACACAGGAAAATAATCGAAGCTTCAGGAATTCCGTGATGAATATTCAAGGGTCAAGCATCATGCCTACTACTCATTTTCCCGGGGTTCAGAAAAAGAAAAGCTGGGAATATATGTCTATGTATTATTCAGGGAGATGGCAATAATACGAATGGGTAAAATGTTAACAGCTGATGGCACTCGGTAAGGTAGAGATAAATATGCACTGTCATTGTACTCATTTCAAGTTCCCTGTGATTTTGAAATTTTCCCAAAAGAACTGATGGGAGAAGAAAAAAAGAGAGCACATATATCTACGTTTTTGGAAGACCGAAATATGCCCAACAGTTTCCTGGCATAAAAGTAGATTCTCATTGAAAAATAATTTTCATAAATCAAATGTTCAATTTTCTACTTTATTCTAGCCTTATGGGCTAGCAGTACCCTGTCTTTATTCAATATAGCAAATACAATGTAAGAAGTTGATTAAAATAATAAAGTCTGTGTTTAAAAGCCTGATAATTAGATTGTAATCACCCTGTTTCTCTGATGTTACATGATTCCACTCACTTTGTTCCTTCACTTCCCCTCAAAGCAGACTGAGAACATCTTGAATTAATCCTTTCAACATAATTTTTCAATATTGCCTAATGTGTAAGGGATTTACAAATGAATATGTATTAGTACACTTTACCCGCCACCACTAGGTAGATATTTTAATAAAGAGATAGACAGACATGGATACTCCAAGCATAAAATATCCCTGTGTGCATTCTGCTTTGACTACTGTCATTCCTAAAGCAGGATGCTTTGCCATTCATGTTCCTGCTGTGGAACCTAAGGCAAGGCTTCCACTTGCCAACCTGGACCAGGGATGGAGAGATCTGCTCCAGGAGCGAGCAGTGAAGAGCTGGAGACAAGGGGCAGGGGACTCTTCACAAGGATGCTCGCTCACAAGATAGGCACAAGCAAAAGTGAAAGTGGGTGTCATCTAAGCTAATCTCTACTTGAACCTTTTAAGAGATAAAACCATTTGCACAGTAATTTCGTACTAAATTAACTTGGTTTTTTTTCTCTGTATCGTTAAGGTTTTCATTGTTTAAATAAGGGTTTCTGCAAGAGAAATGAGGCGATGCTCCCATTCTATCAGAAGAATGAGGCTGATGACTTGCAAGAAGACTGGGCAGCTTGTGTTGAGTGAGATTGGCAAACGCGGCAAAGAGCCAGAAACACAAGCACACTCCGACCCTCGACCCCTTCCCCAACACTGTCCCGGAACATCAGAAGACAATCAAAGGTTGTACTACTGTGCTCTCACAGTGCTAACCTTTGTAGAGCAGCAAGAACTCTACCAGGCCAGGAAAACTGAAGGCAAGAAGGATGGCAGATGGTGATACCAGATCCTCTGAAAGGATCCCTAAGACAGCAAGTTCATCGGTGGTACCGAGAAACAGGACTCCATATTTCTGTTTACAGAGCCAATGATAATTTGTCCTCTACGATCTCTACGAGAAAGCAACTAGAGCTGCCACAAAATTGGTGAAGCTGGCGAAGCTGACTGTGCTGAGGTAAGTAGCTCTGCTCCCAAATCAACTATGTTTGAACACTATTCCATAGAGGATTAAGAAAATTCTGCTGTTTCTCTGCCGTGGTAACTACATGGGCCAGATGTATCATCAAGATGCCATCTGCAAGGTGACATGACATTTCCCAGATCACCTTCAGTGACTGATCTCATACCAAGCTAGTAGCTCCACACAAGGCCCTTTGGTTTTGTTTTTTCACCCTTAAGAAATGGTCCTCCTTTGAAAGAACTTCACTTGTAGCTGAAAACTATCATTTTGACAAACTGTAATTTAAGTCATTCACACCATTGTTTTAGGATGTAGTGAAGCAAACTAGTCAAACAGATTCTACCAGACACAATATATTTTCAATATTCTGAAATTTAAACATTCCATGAAAATTATGGTCACAATAATGACAACTTTTGTCACAATCCACAACACAATCACTAACTGCTATAAAGAAACACACATACACATACAAACACACACATACACACACACGCACACACACACCTGTAAAGCAGAAAAAGAAAGGCCAGCAAAAAGAGACCTGCTTCAAAGTTCATGTTGGTTAGATGAAAGGCAAAAGAAAAGGTGTCTATTCTCAAAGGAGACGAAGAGAGCCAGAGAGTCAGCCATCCTTCACCTATGAGCCAAGACAGAGTTAAAGGTGCAGCGGAGCCCCATGTGCCACAGCAACCAGATGAGGGCTGATAGGCACAACCACTTTCTCCCTCAGTTGCAGGGCAGAGTCATCAGTCTTCCAGTCCCATCAGGATTGGGCTGAAAAGTAATAAGAAATGAGGGCAATTAGGGAGGAAATGAGAGAGCAATTGAGGAAGGAGCCACCTAAAGACAAAACAGTGCGGAGATTGAATTTGCTGCAAGAAACAAGAATCTGAGATTAAGTTTCTGAGAGGGGAGTGCTCTCTGGTCCTGCCCAGAAAGGAATTAGAACTGCTGCAGGCAGCCTTGAGCTGCCTCTGGGTAGCAAAGACAGAACTCAGAGAGGGGAGTGGCTAGGTAGTTTCTGGGGAAACACAGCACGTGGCCACCAAGTTTCTAGACGTGGCCCATTTAATTTCAATTTAAGGAAATTAGCTTGGTCAGTAAAGTGTCACGTCAATGCCCTAGGTGCCATCTGCAGCACAGTTACAATTCAATCTCTAGTGCCACATAAACTGGGTATGGTTGGCAGACACCTGTAACCAGCAGATGAAAGTGACAAGATCAGGAGTTCAAGGTTAGCGAGTACTTAAACAAGTCTTGGAAACATGAGATCCCCATCTCAAATGACAATAGTAATAATAAAAAGGGAAAAGAAGGGGAAAGGGGCTCCAAATTTAGGGACACGGGGGGCTGGGGCTAGGATAATAGTGGTATTATTCCTAATAATAAAGAAGACTTTCAGGGAAGCTGTTATCAGTGGCAGAACAAAGAAAAGGTCCATTTCAGGCACGCTCTCCCAGCCATGTGGAGATCCGGTGCGGACAGTGATAGAGATGGAGCGTTGCTCTTTGTTTTCAGGCAGATTGCTCCTCAGCTCTCCAGGGATGCCATAACTTAATTGTAACTTGATGGTGCCATCTTGTGCTAGAGAGCTGAGGGGGGAATTAGTCTACTTTTACCAAAGAACTCTGCCAAGAGCAAGACACTTATTCTAAGCATTTACAGAATTCCACATTCACTGGAACACCAACCTCAAACATTTAAATCTATTTCACAGCACTTACTCCAAGCTTACTTAACATCTCTGAAATACCTAGATCAAAATGTTGGGTTAAGTAACTAGATTCCAGTACAACATCTCATAAGAGATTGTTTTTTTTAAACCACCACAGTTCGTCCTTAAGGCAATCACTTTGTTCAAGACCCCCGCTAGTCAGTCTTGGCACTTCTTTCCGCATCTCCACAGTGAGCTTCTCTTTTGCACAGCCATCAAGGCTACGCACCATTTGGGCCATACAAATACCCACATCTCCCTTTTGTCTAACCCTGGTCCATGGAGAGCTGCACCAAGGCTCTGGAGGACAAGCACTGGAAGACCTTCAAAGAAGAAAAGAAAAAGTGTTCATTAACCCCAACGGCAGCTGCTGGCTAGAGCCTGCAATTTAAATCTCTGAAAAAGAACCTGTGGCTTCTGAAATTCCGCAAGGAGGTATCACTTATGATTACAAACATTCCAGTGGGCTCCTTCCTTCATTGATGGCTTCCAGACAAAGATTGTCAGGTTGCCTCCCCCATTTTGGTGAAATTCCCCAAGCCCTGGATGTACAAATTCCTAAACGTATTTTCTTGACCAAAGGCCAACTCAGGAGAGGGTTTTTTCCTGGCCAGGCCCACTCAGACCCCTAAACATCATCTCATATGTAATGTCTTGTTTGGCTGGGAACAACAACAACAAAAAGCTTCAGATTTGTATCTGCCATAAATGAAACCTTCAAAAATGAAGGGGCTGGAGAGATTGGTCAAAAGTTAAGAGCACTTGTTGCTCTTGCAGACCTGGGTTCAGTTCCCAGCATGCACAGGGCAGCTCACAACCATCCACAGCTCCAGTTCCAGGGGATCTGATGCCCACTTCTGACTCCGCTAGGCACCAGGCACACACTTCGTGAATTACACACACGTAAGCAAAACACTTACGTAATTACACACGTAAGCAAAACACTCATACACATCAAATGAAATCATAGTAAAAAAATTTTAATCAAAAGAAAGAAATTTAGGGAGGGAAGGGAGGGAGAAGGGGCAACCTCACGTCACAAACTTTGGGAAAAAAAACAACTTATTTTCAGGGGTAAAAAAAGAATTTCAGAAATGAGCATTAAGGCTGTCCAACATTTCCAGCTGAGATATTAAAATTGTATTTTAAATCAATGGGTGCAAATATTGAGAAATAAAGTTAGTAACCTTTCCTCTGCCCTGTTAGCCCTTAGCACCAACTCACAAGAACACCAGAGTACTCACAGTAAGTAGCATGTGCCTCTCATGCCACCAAAGACATTTTCATCATGTCAGTTACAGTCAGTTAGAAATGGAAAAAGACATTTTTCTTTTAAGCAATATATGTACAAAATATAATGGCATTTATTCTATGAAGGACTGGAAGGTACATGCCCGAGTGTGTGTGTTTGTCTGTCTGTCTATGTGTTTCTGTGTGTGTGCCTGTGTGTGAATAGGGTATCTCACAACCAAACTAAAATAAGCTTTCCTTACAAAAAGTCTGCAGCTGGTGGGTATTCATCATGGGAACAACTGGAAATGGCTAGTTTTGCAAAGGGTACAGGCCACAGTGGCGGGATTAGCCACAATTACTGCATATTTACACAACCATATTTACACCATAATAAAACTCATCTTATCCGATCCAAACAAAACCTTGCTCAAAATAAACTAAACCACAGGAAAGGTCTCCTGAGCACAAACAGTCATTGCTCTGAGTCTCTAGTTTCTGCTCGGCCATTACTCACTGAGACAACCCTTCATTCTGCCTTCCTCGGAAAGGCAAGAGTAGTAGGCAAGATTCAGTATATCCAGTTGAGAATCTGTATAATTCAGATAACGATACTGTAATTATGAATGGAAGGCTGCATCTTAGAGATTCATTCTGAAACGACTATAGAAAAATTATAGGATGTCCAAGATTTATTTAAAATAATCTGGGAGTAGTAAAAGGCACAGAGGGGATGGATGTGTAGGGGTGGGTAACTATTGAGACCGGGTGATTCCATGCAGAATTTAGTAGGGCATCCTTTCTGCTTTTGTGTATATTTGAAATTTCCCATAACCAAGTTGGGGGTGGGAGAGAGAAAATATAAAGGCCAATATAAAAGTCATCCTGAAAAAAAAATGTTTTCCTTTAAGGAAAAGACAAATTTCCCTTTAGCTTTTTCTCCGCAAATGACGAAGGAGAACCTGCAGAGAAAACCAAGCTAGGCTCTTGTTGTAGACTCAGAAAAGACAAATGAAATTCTTAAAAACCAGAACATGTGCTTCCTGAAGCTTAGGCCTTGCCTGTGACTTATTACAACAACACAACCCGGCGGTCTCCCATATGAAGGCACTTTGGACGACATTCGCGCAGTGGCTGCCAAATAAAGTCCAGAGGTTGCAGAATCATTTGTCAACACCAAAGGCAAAGGTACCAAGAGCTGGTCCTTTCTTCCCAGAGGTCACTCCTTCTGATCCATGGGTTTATTACCTAGAGCAAACAATTAATCTCGTTGCCTTCAGAATGCAAAATAGTTTTAGCCAAGGTAGTATCCTCCTATGATCCGCTTCTCTGTCTGGGCATTGCTGTCAGGAGGAAGAACATAAAAAAAAAAGTCCACTGGCTGAACATCAAGGGACCTGTCCCCATCCAAGAACTACAGCTAACTCAATCTTAGCTGAGTTGGGCGTCAGCGGCCTCATCTGAAAACAATGGCGTTTCCTAAGAAGATTGTCATTATCTTTCATTTTCAGCAGTTCCATAATCATGAGAATCTCTAATAGTTTTTAAAGCACTTCGGCACTCCAATGTTGCATGTTCTAGTACTTTAATTTGAATACGTGAGCTTCTGTATAATGTGCGTGTGTGCAAATGTAAACCTGCACATGCTCATATTTGTGTCAGCACACATACTCTGATACTATTAGGTGGTTACACGGGGCTAATTGCTTCCATCTCAGAGCAGCAAATTTTCAGTTCTGCAACAGATGTCGCTGTGTGATTTCTCCTTTCTGTGCTGGATTTTCTGTTAAAAATGCCCAGCATAATGGTCAGCAGCATTCTTCCAAAGAAAGATATACAGCATTTTAATCCTCTGGATTTCTTTCTTTTAAATTTTCTTTGTATGTGGTCAATTTCCATTCAAACCACAGTATCAATTAACTTGGCCCCTTGTAAGAAATACCCCTCACATAAAAATAGTCTTTTTGTTAAACAACACACACACACCAATCAATCAAAACATTAAAAAATTAATGCAAATCCTATGTGGTCAATTAGCTTTAAAATATCACATACATAGACCCAATAAGAATGAGTCTCATAGCATTGATTTTCATAGTATTACTATCAATTTTAAAGGGGAGGGGGACAACTTAACAATAGAGGCTGAAGAATTAAAAGGAAAAAAATATCATGTATGAAGCTGAAATGTACCAGGTATGGGATAAAGTTTAAAAATAAAACCCAAGAGCACCATTAATAACGATTTTTAAAAAATGGGATTTTCATTTTAACAACACCCTTAAAAATAAACACAGTGAGGCTAACGTGATAATTGCAAGACATCTTACCTACCATTCTGACATTCACTATCTTGACACATGTCATAGACAAGTGACATCTCTTTCCCCACACCCAGTACACTGTCCAGTGTTGATCAGTCAACAGGTAGCTAGCTACCCAGCAGTTTCTTCCGCAAGAGCCAACAATGGCAAAAAAGATTTCAAAATCTCCTTTGAAACCTAAGAGGCTGTTACATTCTGGGGTTCTGGAGGGAGTGGAGATTGAGAAGCAGGCGGTGAGTAGGGAACCAAATCCAGTAAGAGTGGGAAGTCAGGAAGTAAAAGAGGAAGCCAGAGTGCCTGGCCTGTTATCACCTTCCCGTCCCACTCCCCTTTACCAGGAGAGCCACTGGGGAAAACTGGATAAAGCATGTACAACATCCATATGAATAAAGCTCTTTGTTCTGGAGAACTGCCTGCTCTTTTATTCCCCCCTTTTTCGTATTTGTTCATTTCAAAAGATGGCTCAATGGGTCTCTTGTTCCTCCAAAATGTCCCGGGCAAATAATGCAAGCTTGTCTCGTCACACAAGTCACTAAATGAAGCCTTGTGCGTCTCCAGTGACACACTGTAAATATAAAGTGGCATTAATGAGGGATATTTTATCGAAGCTATCATAGGCAAGTGCAAGTCCCCCCAGTGACTATTCAATTTGATGCAGGGAAAGGCAACAATAGCAGGGCGTCACTTTTGCAAAGTCCCTGTCCCTGGTATGCAAGCTCCAACAAAGCTCCAACCAAGTCCCAACCGGCTAGGGCAAGCCGGGACTAACTGCCACCCCACAAATCCCCTACCCATCAACCATTGTCTCTAATCCTGCACAGGGTAAGAGCAGGATGATCTGCTGCAGGTTCCTTCAGGATCCCAAACAGCAGCACCTTAAACACAGTGAGAGTGAGTAACACAGCACAGGCGACCCTACTCTGGCTACATTTCGGGTCTGTTTCACCCAAACACCACAGGAGATGAGAGTAGATTTCCTCTGGGATGGAGGTGAGGGTGGGGGACAGGCAGGGTGGCTTCAGCTACAGAGGCAAA
This sequence comes from Ellobius talpinus, assembly GCA_001685095.1. Lineage (NCBI taxonomy): Eukaryota > Metazoa > Chordata > Mammalia > Rodentia > Cricetidae > Ellobius > Ellobius talpinus. The sequence goes on along the minus strand of LOJH01004507.1, from coordinate 1,525 downwards.
AAACAGAACAGAACCCCAGTCCACAATAGCGGGACTTGGCTTTCTCGGCAAGAATGGGAATGAAACAAGCCTAATGAAGTTAGCAGGTAGCACCAACAGGTTTCTTTTAACCGGGGAATGAGAAGCAGAGGCCCCTGAGAAAGCTTTAGCTTAGCATGTGAGGAAAAGGAGTCAGTCCTTCGGTGTCGACCTGAAATTGACCCCTGCAGTATGGAATCTAGGGCTTGGCCAAGACCATCTCTCAAAGTGTAAACACACACACACACACACACACACACACATACACACACACACACACGAGCATTCAAAAAATTAAAGAAAGTCATCACACCCCCTCACTACAAATCAAACGCAATTGCTTTCCTAATTTGAACACAATCTGATAAGCGGCATACAAACAGGGATGTACACAAGAGCAAGAAGCTGCTTCCATGGTAACTGGCAACAGAATTTTCCTGTAGCTTTGACATGCACGGTTGAGTTCCAGACCGTTCCTTTCTAAGTCAGCACACATGCCTCACCGGGAAGGCAACTTCTCGCCGAGAGATAGTACAAATATAGTACGGTTGTTACTACCCCGTGCCTTCAATGAGCAGGCTTGACAAGGGAGGCAAAATCTAAGCCTACTCTGCTGGTTTAGTGACATTGCATGGCTCCCATTTTTAGTGGAAAGGCAATATCCCGGGTCAGCACTTCCCACCCCCACCCTTCGTTCTGCAGCCAGTACAAGTCTATTGTTGCCTCTGTAATGCGCCAGTTACCCAGCCTTTACTCATGCTCACGTTTAACTGACAGTGGCGCTTTTTACAATGCAGCACGAGGGATCTCTTTCGGGAACACTCTGTCGAACCCTTCCAGTCAGTGGCATCACCAGAAATTAAGTTGTAACCACACGGGCTTCGGCTAAACCTAATTATCTCGTAACTCATAAATTAAGAATTCACAGAAGAAAAACATATAAACTTCCGGAGACAGACTGTAGCATGGAAGACAAAATTCTCAAGCTGGAATAGAAGGTGCTGTCAGGCTCCCACCCTTCGAGCCTCCATGGGTTCTCCTCCACAAGCCTGTTATATATATAATATATATATATAATATATATATATATTATATATATATAATATATATATTTTGAGGGGGATAAGTCAACCAACCTGGCATCCCCCTAAATCCGAAGCTAGCACTCCCAAGCAACCCATCTCCAACAGCGTGTCTCCTGCGGTGTTTACATAACTATGTGTCCTCTAGCGTGTAAACAAAAGACACAACCCAAGCAAAGAGGCGCCCCCGGAACCGCACGCTGGCCCCAGCGCTGCATCCTCCCGAGCTAGGGGCTCCGCAGGTGGGGGTTGAGCTCTCGGCGTCCTCCACCACTTGTTGCTCCCAGGTCCTGCAGCTCTGGAGCTGCAAGGAGGGGTTTTGCAGGCTCAGACCCCTAGCGCATCCCCTCGCGCACGGCCGGCCGCCCGCTCGCCACCGCTCGGTGCTGCTCAGTCCCACCGGCCGCCGGGAACCAGAGGCAGGC